>JBBPSD010000234.1:0-36568 GCA_038093415.1 Xerocomellus chrysenteron | reverse complement strand
TTATCGGACGAGGACGACCATGGACACGGACACGGACATGGACACGCACCCTTGACGGACAGGCAGGCACGTCGTGCTGCGAGAAGGGAGAGGCGCGGGGCGAGACGGGCGAGAAAGGCGGAGCGACGGGAGAGGAAAGCGCGCGGGGAGAACAAGCAGCCCTACCAACTGTTCATCACTGCCATCTAAAGTGCCTTTTCGTGGACGATTTCTTTTTTGAAATAAAACGAGCGTGTAACATTTTATGGGGTGCAAGAAAACATGCGCTGTCTCTGCCTTGGGCATGGGTGCTAAAGGAGAGAATCGGGCAAGGTGTCCAATGAATTATCTTGAAGATAATTGTGTTTCTGCCGATGCCAGTCGGCAGTTCCCGAGTAACTAAATGGAACTGGAACTACCCTCATCCCTACGAGAGTGGGTGAAAATCGAAAGACGTCGAGTTCTGTATCACGTTCATGGGTTCCCTGGTCCCTGCAGGTCCCATTCTTTCATCCTATCCAGGTGGGTTCTGGCGATAGGTCCATCGGCATAGGTAGTCGCCGTGGTACCAGTCTGTTCGCCAGCGCGCGCAGCCCACTTCATGGACGTGGACCGGACCGCTCCAGAGACGTATTCGGAAGAAATACCAAGACCAACGCGTATGGTGATGAGCGTCGGAGCGATTCCCTGGGGAGTCGGGTTTAGAGATCGGTTCGGAATCAGACGGCGGGTTGCTTACGTATATTTGGACGGCCATGACGGCGAGGATGGCCTCTGCGGGGTGTGGGATGGCAAAGAGCACGACGAAGACAAGTTGGAAGACGAGGTAAAGGGCGCCGCTCTCGACGCTGAGCATCATTGCGCGGCGTGTAACGCTTTCGGGGATGTAAAGCGGAGAGTCGGAGATGGCGCGAGAGGCGCGAGAGGCGTACCAGAGACGGTAAACAATGAGAGAGGTAACGATGATATTTGTGCAAAGGGGAAGAATGTATGACGCGAGACCAAGGGGAACCAATTGAGGAGGAGGGGCGGGCGAAGTGGGGTTGATCGTGAAGAGGAGCTCAAGGACGCCAATCATACAAGCTAGGGATTGAAAGTGAGAGGATGCGAGCTTCTTGACGGAGAAGACGGCGTACCGAAGCCGACGATAGAAGTGAAGAGTGGCAGTATGATGATATAATAATTTTCTCCCCATATTACCCAGCAACGATATATGAGGACGAAATCGCCCAAGAGATCAGTGAACGATATCAGGAAGTCGGCTCCCATGAGCTGACTGGTTTCATTAGCATAGTTGGTGACACCAATGGTTTTCTATTGAACAAGCGTGTGAATGCTTGTGTCACGGGTGAGGGTCTCGAGACCAACCAGAGTTGTGTAGAAATGATTGAACTCGAGAGCAAAGTGAGTGGTGCAACACAAGAAAATGAGGCAGTTGAGATAGACGCCGGGGTTGTAGAGATGATCACCGCGTCGATGCCTCAGGATGATCAACGAGACGAAGAAGAGGGCAACATTTATGCCTAAAAGGGATTAGCGCAAAGGAGAGCAGGGCAATGTGACGATCGAGATACCCCAGAGAACTGCCTCGCAAGCAAAGCCAATCAGGGCAGCTAGGTCATTGGAGAGCATAGTCGTAATCAGGGAGAATTCGGGCCCTGGCATCGTAAACTGCGGGGAACATATACCACAATTACGCCGCACCCGATATCGGATCGTGACCTGGCCTCGCCCAAGCGGAGCTGGAAAACGGGTCGTTCAATCATGTCACATATCGATACGGTTTGGTTGGATTCCAAGGAGACGAGGTTGCCGTCACACAAAACGTTCAAGCGACTCATAGGACTTGGCTAACCCGGATCGATCGATCGTCGGAAAAGGGCAAAAAGCGGTAGCAAGCGCTGCAGGTCGCGCGATGAGAGGGCTGTAGTGGGTGAAAGTGAAACACTACCTTGCTGGCAAGGTCTCTCGCGGTGTCACATCTGTCTCACCGAGCGAAGACAACACCAAATAGAGCATTTCCGAGTAGATAGCCCAGATTTGGTTTCATAAGGATGCCAACTTTTTGGCAGGGATTTGTTTGGCCTCCTCGGATTTGGTATCTCCTTCCTATTTTTTTTAGTACTCGGGAACTCCCACCTGACGGGCGAAAATCTTGCTTGTTCCTTGGGGGAGTTAATGGGTAGAGACATCGCCCATTTGATTCTAGAGGGAGGAATAAAGAGCCCGCAAGATTAGCTGATCTAACTCGAAAAGTATTAGAGGAGCAACAACTGGAAGAAACATTATCGTGCCCCAAGCCGTTGACTGCCGCATCGAGTCAGTACCATCGGCGGGGCAAGGAGAGGGGCCTTATGGCGTGCAATAAGAGAACACAACCCGACACACACAAGCCCCTCCTCGCGCAGTGCGAGCTCCTTGATGGGTGGTACGATCAGTTCACCCGATATACTGCTTTCCAATGTCGAGTTCTCTTGGAGTCTGATAACATCACATCTGAGTGGTCATTCCAAGGGTGGGGAGGCAACATACCTGTTCACGCTCCAGCATGCCGATGCAGAAGGACAAACACCGGAGGTCAGGTCCGTCCGCCCGTGGTTGTTCTTCAGGCATGAGTTGCCTCCGGAGGTTTGGGCACGTTGGGTGCCCTAACAGCACTTGGACTCGCCTCGGCCTCCTTTTCTCCTTCACGCTCCTCGTCCTGCCCGACAATAACCCAGGTCAGATCTATCTTGCTTGGGACAACACCTTCAACACGTCCAAACACCTTACCACCAACCATAGTCGAGATTCACCGCGAGGTTGAGCATCTCGACATACCATTGATATCGTGTTCGTTGGCATTGAGCGCGCGCAACGCATGTTCTTGCGAGACGTCCTCGAGGTCTTCTTGGAATTTGCCTTAGGCGCTTGGATCCAGAAGGCGAAGTGGGTTACGACAAGGAGGGATACCTCCAATTTCGTCTGGTCGTTGGTTGTGATACAGTGCTCCACACTAAAAACACCTTTCCACGGGTCACCGCCCTAAAAGGCATCTTGCCAGTCGAGTGAATCTGTGTGACGGCCATGCAAAGAGCCATATACGCACCTTTGGACTCGAGCTGATACGTCGATACGTGTGGTAAAAAATGCTGAAAAGCGCGTGTTCAGCGGCGGTGTTCATATTCAGGTCAACGCGGCGAGGCCATTGACGCACTAACCAATGTTGTCCAGTTCCACGCCTAACGGAAAGGAGTTCGCTCTCGTCAGCAGCTTTGGCTTGAACAATGGCAATGAACCATTTCTGTGAGGAAATCGACGATGAACAAATCGATCTGATCCCAGAATTGGCGTAAGAACGCGAGTTCTCTCGTCACGTCGTATCACTTTGCGGGCACATGAACGGGATCAGGATCAAGTAAGATGACGAGGGCGTCAAAGCTATACTTGCTCACATTAAAAATAACGGGTCCCTCACTGGCTGCGCGTTGGAGATCGGGGAACAGCGAGGGAACAAGGAAACGAGAAAGACCAGGTAACTCGCGAATGTTGGTCACACCTGTTCGTGCTGATCTTCGCCAGGTGAATTGAGGGCGTTGCGAATGAGCAAGGCCAGCCGGGTGAACTCGTCTGCCAACGGCTTTCTTGTCGGGCAAGATACAATGAGATCATCTAGCGGGGAATGGAGTCGAGTAAACTGACTCTAAAAGACACCCCGCCCTCGTTTGAGAAGCTCGACTGCACGCGCAGGAGCACTTTTGTGAAAACACGTCGAGAACATGTCTACTGCAAGCGACCACGTGAGCTCCTGAGGATGACAAGAATGACAAGATGTTGAGGCAATGACAGCAGACCGGCCAGATGTCGAATAATGAGTCGAAGAGACGTTTCATATGCGAGAAGGTGCTGTAAATCCTCACCCACACGGATCTATGCTCTAGCGGCAGAAAGATCAACAGAAGACACAATTTGGGGCACGTTTACGAGTTGAGCACGGATCGCGGAGCGCGGTAGACTGGTGATTTGAATCTCCGACGCGGCAGTATCCGGTAGACGGCACTTTCCACGGTGTTTCGGGTCCGACAGAAACAAGGTGATCGCCACACGGAGACTATTATCCGGAATTAACTGAGCTCGAAGTTACAGCCGTCCGTATTTCTCTAAATTCTGAGGGGAAGTCACCCAGTATTGACGGGTGATGAGCGCTTGTACCCTACAATGCATGACTGACTCCACTCCTCCCACAGCACCGCCCCTAGTAATACTGTCATTGACAGTGGCCAAATGCCCCAGAAATACGAAAAAGGGCAATAATTCACCAAACCAGTTTACTTCTTCGTCGTCGACTGTGCGCTATTAACCATGTATCTCTCTCTCTCAGTAATTTATCGTGTTGATTGTCGGTGTCCTTGACACAAAGGTATAAGAAACTGTTGTCAAGTCATGAAAAGGTCCCGTCACCGGGCCATTAGATTACGTCGGAAGAAGTCAAGGAACCGCTCCGCAAAACAAGTGGGATGGAACAATATAACAGCAGAAAAACACCGAATACATAATAAAAACAACACACAGCAATGACAGGAGGCGACGAGCGTTTATTTTTCAGAGTTAGCAAAGTTCGAGTTCTTTGGTGTGAAGCCCACTTCGAGAGTCGACATGTCTATGGCGAACTTGGAAGGGGTATTCCACGGGGGTATCGGACACCTTATCGTTCCTACGGCTAATGATGTAGTTGCTGCAGTGGCATTAGAGGGCACGAAAAAAGCCAGGATATCATAAACTTACATCCATGGAGGAATGATATAACCACTGGCAGGAGGGACGCCCCATGGCTCCGATGTATCGTAATTGAGAGGTGATATACGACCGTCGGTCACTCTGCGCACGATCCAGACGAAGCCATTGATAATGGTATAGGCTAAAATGCCTACAATGACACCATACGCAATACTGAAGACCTCAGTCATACGTCCAAACTCTCGGTAAGAACTTACTTGAATGAGAGCGGGATTATAAGGATCGTCAGGAAAGCTGGGAGTGCGTCACCGATGTAATCCCAGTTGATGTCACGAACATTGCGAATCATGAGGGAGCCGACGATGACAAGAGCACTCCCCGTAGCCCAAGGGGGAATGGAACCAAATATGGGAGCGAAGAAGATGGACACAAAGAACAGCAGGCCAGTCACAATCGCAGTAATTCCGGTCTTCCCTCCCTCTGCAAGCGTGTTGAGCAGCATCTGATGTCATAAGTGAGGCTACGTACCTGCAATACCTGTCGCAGACTCAATGAAAGCCGTGACAGGACTGGTGCCAACAAGAGCGCCCATGGAGATTGAGAATGCATCAACACAGTACGCGATAGTAGAGTTTTCGAAGTCAAGGGTAACCGGGTCTCGGAGTCCAGCGAATCTGGCCATAGAGTACAGGGTACCCGTGGTGTCTACAAAGTTATGTTGAGTCAACGTGAAGCTAAACTTGCCAAGGATCTCACCCAAAATGTCTACATAGAGGAAGGTGATAAGAGCATACCAAATCTTGCCATTACCATAGTTATACTCGCATCTCTTTATCAATTGTGACCTCTCCCAAAAGTGGAAACATGCTTACATCTAGAACATTACCGGTGTGCTTCAGCGGATGCCATGTGACAACCTGCTTGAAGAAATCAAAGAGTTGGTCGCCAGTGGCGGTGTCGGGAAAGTATGTCACGGGGGTTGATCGGGGCCACGAAATGATGGATGTAACAAAGATGCCTATGAGGATCGAACCCTTGATACGGAACATCATCAACAATACAGTTAAGATGCTTTGACGCGACATAGGTGAGCGGCAAATTCGACGACGGTGGAAAGAAAGCTACGTACCCGCCTGTGAAGATACCTAACCACACAGTAGGATTTTGCAGCACCCCCGTACTACAGAAATTCGGAAGGTTTGGGCTGACCCAATCTGAAATAAGGTAACAAAGTGAGGAGACAAAATGATAACAAACGGCAGAGAAGGGTAGCGTACCGGTTGATTCACATCCCCCCAAAGCTAACAAGTGAGTCACGTTTCCTCCAATGACATTTAGACCACCAGACGCTGCGGGAAAACGTCAATACCTCCTTGACAGTGCGACGGGGAAGTAATAGTATCACTTAGGCCGATGAATCTAAATAAAGGAATCGATGTCCATCAGCTTCAAAGGTTTGAAAGTGAATCAAATTTCGGTGATACGCACGCAATGTAAATACCAATTCCAGCACCCACAGCAAGAACGAGTGACTGTGGCATGATCCGCGCCAACCATTGACGCAAACCAAGTAGCGACAAAATAAAAAACACCCAGCTGCGGGGAAGCCGTTGGTCGTCAACGTTCAAACTAGTCAGGGGAGTCTGATACGCACCCTTCTAAGAAGACGGCGGAAAGAGCCTCCTGGTAGGTTATAAACCCGCCTCCGTGGAAGCCGACTACAGAGTACGTGAACTGAATTGCGTAACCAATCGGAATCCGGTCAGCTGCAGCGCGGCGGCCAGAGATCGAGAGACGATATACATAGGCGTTTATTCCCATACCAGGAGCCATACCTACAGGGAGGTTGGCTAGTGCACCCATGAGGACGGAGGAGAGGGCAGAGATGGCAGCAGTGCTGGTAATGAGATCCTGCTTGACCTCCTGAATACAGGAGAGATACGTTTGATCTGTCGCACAGTGGCCGGGACCGTTGCAGACACAGGTTCCCCCTGAGGAAGATATGATCGAAGCATTAACGGATATCTGTGACATATGCGAATGAGAATGAGACTTTTATTTCTATTTTACTTTGGAAGGGACGAAAGACTCACGATGTATGCCATGGCAGCCTACGTGGGATCGAGGGGAAGGTGTCAAGGTAAAACGTAGTGAAACGGAAGAATGTGCGCACCCAAGTTGTTAGACCAGCACGGATATCCGTCTATAGTGTTTTGTTAGTCTGTGCACATACCACATGGGTGGGATAGGTGACGCACCATGAATCGTGAGTCTTCTCGTTCGCGAGGGTGGCCAGACCCCTCAAGGCGAAACCATCGCCCGACCGCAGAATCGGCAACCTGGCCGAAGATGAGAGCTGCGCGTTATGGGAGACCAAAGATAGATACCTGGGCATCAAGCCTGTCTGCAAATGTGAGGGTCATATGTGGTGGAGGAAAAAGAACGTGTAAGAAGAGGTGAATATATAAAAACGAATGCAAAAAATGACGATCCCTGGACTGTGCACACGAAGGAAAGGAACAACGAAAGCTTTCGGAGTGGGGGATATTAGTACTCACTATGTTGGCCGCGTTATCGACCTGAGATTCTCATATTCGATCTGATGTCCCCTGGGGCCTGCAGGGAACTAAAACGCGTCGGTAGTATCCACGCACCAATCAAATTTAAGTTATTCGGGTCGACTGCCATCCCTTGCGCCGCTTGGGCCCCGCGAAATGAGCCAGCCTGGGTATAAACGACCGAGTAAAACACAACTGCTGAGCTATCACCGTTTTTACAGCACACCTTCCATAAAAGGCTCGAATAGCCCGATTTCCCATCAGAGTTTAGAGAAATGCAGACGGCTGTAATTTTGAGCTCGGTCGGTTCCTGGTAATATCGGTGACTACTTCCTGTAGATCTGGTAATCGTCACAGAGAAGCTATGTAGATTTTAAGTACAGACGGTCACCCTGTTGCCTTAGTAGACAGGGTTGTATGGGATGGCCGAAAAAGGATGGGACGGCGACAACTAAGCGACGTCTAGCATGCCGAAAGTGGAAGGGATGTCAGCTGAAATCCATTTTACAGACAAGAGGGGGGGGGGTTATACTCCTCTACAGATTGCAGGATTTACGGACGGTGTTCGACAACAACGCTTGACGTGCGCTGTGCGGTTCCTTCCTACATGTCTGTCATTTTGCTAAATTACAGCCACAAATTTATTCCCTAAATCCTGACGGGAAGCCACCATCTCGTGATTTGTCGAACACGTACTTCGATGTTTACTGTCCCCTAGTGCCGCGGCGCGTTGCAACGTGTAGGCTACTCGAGATGGGATGCCTCGTGCGCTTCCTTCGGCAGAGTACCAGTGCGACAGTCTGGTCACCGACGTGTGGTTTGATATTGTCCCGGGTTTGGAGTGCAACGGACGTGAATGGATTTCGTTGTGTAGAACCGTTGCTGCTGATCTTCGATACCCTACTGCGGATTCTTGTTTTACACCGGAGTCGACCTTTGTCAATGTGCGTCCTCGCGACTTGCTTTACCGACTGATCGAGGAAAGCGCGCGGGGAGAACAAGCAGCCCTACCAACTTTTCATCGCCGCCATCTAAAGTCGAATACGCGTAAAATTTTATATGGTCTGCGCTACGACGTTCGAGGTACCATCTAAGCCTCTCGTGGACGATTGCTTTTCGAATGAGAACTTGGCATGTAAAGTTTTATGAGGTGTGGTCTTATTCCACGCAAGTAGGCGTCGAATGAAACGAGATCATGTTCATTTACCAGCGATTGTTCAGAATGGGGATAGTTGTTGTTGAAGACGAAGAGGTTGGTGCATGGTGGGCGTCGCTGTGCAGTTTTGTCCGCCCGCTCGCCTTTGGAGATGTGTTCCAGGCCCCGGCCCGGCCGGCCCTCCTCCACTTCGCATCTTCGCAACCGGCACCGTCTCCCAAGATAGAAATGTTCGTTGTCGATCTGTCTGTGATACCGCCAATCTGATTACACTTGATAAATTAAAGTTGAATTAAATAAACCGTTTCCAGAAACATTGGTCAAAGTGATGTGATGCTACGGAGATATTTCCCTAAAGGAGCTACGCTAGCTTTGGCCAATAGAAAGCATTTGAAGCAAGGCTCCACTACACGGAACCACGAACGCAAGGAAACGACCACAACGATGGACCACGTACGACGGGCCCGCAAAGGCCGTTTCGGGAGAAGCTTGACGACGCGGTTCTGTTTCACCCGCAACCCCTCCTTGCCAAAGTAGCGCTCAGAGTCGAACGACCAGTGCAGCGAGCCGACGATCCAGTTCTGCAGCCCCTCGACGTATGTCGCGACTTGTTTGTCAAGCTCGTCGCCCCACGAAGGGAGCATCGCGCGGTTGTCCTCGAAGCGCTGGATCGTGCCCTGGCAAAGTGCACCGACATAGTCTACGGCACCTTGAAGGTCGAGCTCCTGTTCGCGCATGAGGACGACGATCATGTTGTGCGTATCGTGTCGAGACTGCTCGACGTTGTAGGAAAAGATGTCCTATGAATCCGAATCAGTCTGCGGAGGCGCATGAAAGGGGAAGCATGGCTTACGTTGGACCATGTGACGAGGTCGTTGGTGGCTTCTTCCATGGCCATGATCATTGGGTGTGACATGATCTCATCAGGCAAATCAATACGGGCAGCGTATTCGATGAGCGCAAAGCAAGGTTTGCAGCCGCTCGTATCACGCCTGACGGTGATGTACGATTCGAGATCTGGGATGCATCCATTTGCACGATCATCCGCTTGTTTGGCGACGGCAATGAAGAACAGATCCATCGTGTGGATGAACCGCTTCGTACATCCAGGACCACCGGTCCGGACGAAGCGGCTAAAGAACCTGTTCAGTTTCGAGATCAACTTTCTACCACAAATGCAGACGAGCCAAAAAAAAAACGCACGACTTGGACATCAGACCCCCAAGCTTGTTGGTCTCAAAGTTGATGGGATCGCGGAAGGCGCCGATACAGGCTTCCCGTATTCCCCACGTATCCGTCACGTCAAATTCATCTAACCAGTCGTCCATGTTAAACAACCAGTTCATAAAGTCTGAGCAGACGCGAAGGTGAAACTCGTCGGCGTTTGGGTAGCACGCTGCGGTGAGCTCTCCAGCCTTGAGACCCATAAACTTGGTTACGCGGGGCTCGACCAGCCGAGCTCCTTGCAGCAACCATTTCTCGGAGGCACGAGCAACACTGTAGCAATGAGGGTTGAGAAGGAGAGGATAGTGACAGTCGGAGACGAGGTTTGGGAGGATGAAGCCAGCGACAGAGTGCTCAGGAGTATTTTCGTAAGTCGCAGTGGGAGACATGTCGAGCGGTCGAGGATGGAGAAAAAAACGACTGGAGTGCCAGGTTATATGATGGAGAGTCTGCTGTGCAGCACACCCAATTTGTTCGACCTGCCTCGAGCAATACCTACGTCAACTGGACTTGATGTCCACACAGGTATAAATCAGACATGTTTCACAAACCAGCTAAAGACAAGCTATGCAATGAACGACGAGATTTCTTCGAGACTTTAAAACGTTACGTACCTAGATTGTCGTCCTTTCATAGCTGAGATAACTTTGCCCTGTGTGTTGCAATAGATTTGAAAGAGTTGACCCTGTTCTGCATCTCCCCTCGTTGCATGGCGATATCGACTCTGACCCCGAACCGGACGGAAGATCAATCGTTGGAAAGGGGTAAAAAGTGGCAGCGAACGCTGCAGGTCGCGCGAGGGGAGGGCTGTGGTGGATGAAGCAAAACCATTACCTTGCTGGCATGTCTCTTGCGATCTCAGCCCCATTTCCGGCTCTGTGAGCAGAGATCTCAAGCAACCGAAACCTCATCCGCAGCCAGATCTTCAAGTTTGTCGTGCATGTAGCATTGTCCGGCATATCGTAGCCTATCAACCACCCAGATGGTTAGTTCATCCCAATGAGTGAACGCAACGACAATCAGGTACGCCACGATTTCCCCATCTCCCGTGCCTTGTTCATACGCCATGTCAGGGACGGCGAGGTCAGCGCCGAGACCAATTAACTGCCGCATGTACATCGGTCTTCGTGGGAGTCATGGAGCATAATCGTGAGCGTTTCAGAAACACAGAGGGCTGCGACCGAGAGAACTGCGCACGGCTCATCGTTGTCGTTCGTCCATCTGTGCACCTCCTGCTCGAGTACCCCGGCGTTGACGGATCCGGGATGTGCGATGGTTGTCGCTCTCCTGTTTCTGCACCTCCTCAGGCTGTCCTGAGACTCACCGCCTTCGTCGTTCCCTTCTCCGTCGTACCCTGTTTTATTCCCGCTACGTAAGTAGCGGGTTTCACAGGGAGGGGCCCCTGCCAACCCAGTATCCCTTTTCACCTATTTTTTAATTCAGAACAAATCAAAAGTTGTAGAGGCGGTCTACGGTCGCGAGTGCTGACTTTTTTGGATCTGCTGAAAGGGGCTTTTGGTTCGGCCAGCTTGTTCATCGTCTCATTCTTAACGTCTGCCGGATATTTTCCAACGCCATCCAACCTTGTCCAACTCTTCACTCGCGTGAAACCTTATCATGTTGCTCAATGGAAGTGCTGTCACTGGCCGTGTCGACGACAGCGCGCTAGCGTACTTTGATGTTTACTGTCCCCTAGTGCCGCAACGCGTCTACTCGAGATAGGTTGCCTTGCGGCTTCTTTCGGCAGAGCGACAGTCTGGTCACCGACGTGCGGATTGATATTGTCGACCTTTGTAGGTCAATGTGCGCCCTCGCGACTTGCTTTACCGACTGATGGAGAAGATTAGTACGGGAGAGGAACGCGCGCGGGAGAAGCCTACCAACTTTTCATCACCGCCATCCAAGGTCGAATACACGTAAAATTTTAGCGCTCGTTCGAGGTTGGAGGATTGTTTTTCGAATGTAAAATTTTATGAGGTTTGGCCTTGTTCCACGACTCTAAGTTGGCGTCGAATGAAGCGAGATTCAGAATGGGGATAGTTGTGGGTGTTGAAGAAGAAGGGGCTGGGGAGGAGACATGCATGGGCGTCGCTGTGCAGTGTCGTTCGCCCCGCACCACGGTGATGGCTCGTCTTCGGAGGGACACGCTGCCCGTCCTCGTCCCTCCTCCCCTCCGCATCTTCGCGACCGGGACCGTCTTTCTCACCCACGCCCTCGTCCTCCACACCCACCCAGACCCGGGCACCGTCTCCCGTGCACAGTCCGTACACACGGCCCGCGGCGGCGCTGCTGCACATGTCCTCGCCCTCCTCGCCCAGCTCGCCGCCACCGTGCCCGCAGCGGGCGACATCGAGCCCATGCTCATCGCCTCCCTCGGCGGAAACACCGACGCAGCCCGTCTCCGCGACGCCCTCGAGGCAGTCGGCGTGCGCACAAAATACTGCAAAATATGGCCCGGCCTCGGCGTGCCCTCTGCCTGGGTCGTCCACGCCCGCGACACCGACGCCCGCACCGTCATCAACCACAACCCCCTCCCCGAGGTCTCCCACGACGACTTCATCGCCCTCCTCGGGCCTCTCCTCGCTCCCGAAAACTACGTCGGCTTCAATGCGCCCCAGCCGCCCCCAGCACCCCCGCCCATCCCCAGAGACCAGCAGCCGTCCCCCATCCCCTTGTTTCCAAACACCCTCGCACCATCCTCCGCACCACGTCCCTCCATGTCCTCCCGTCCAGGCACCGCGCCCTCCGCGAACAACGCCCCTCCGTCCCACGGGGTCCCCACCCCGAATCCCCACTCCCCTGCCCCGTTCGACTGGATCCACCTCGAAGGTCGCAGCGTGCGCACCACCGTCGCAAACCTCGTCGGCATAGACGGTCTCGCACGCGAACGCAAATGGCGCTCTCACTGCGTCATCTCCGTCGACCTCGGTCGCCGTGCCCGCGAGGGCGTCCAAGTGGTCTGTCCTCTACACCACGCCCGTCTCGTGACGCTAACGCGCCCCTACAGCTCATCCCACACGCAGACGTCGTCTTCCTCTCCACCACCACCTTTTCCTCGCTCTCTGGCCCAGGCCAACCCGCCCCGTCCTCCCCTGGCGTCCCACCCAGCCCACGCGCGATCCTGCTCTCCCTCGCGCGTCACGCACCCCCACACGCCCTGCTCGTGCTCGACGCCGGCCGCGACGGTGCCGCCCTCCTCAGCCTCCCCACCAGCGAGTACCTCCAAAGCTCCGGATGGACCCAGCTCCCCCCCACCCGTCCCAACATCCACCTTCCCGTCCCTCATACCGCCGCACACGGCCACAGCCACTCCAACGGCGCGCGTACGACCCGCACCTGGGACAGCGTCGAGAGCGTGCGCTCGGGCTCGGATTTCTGGGCTGGCGGACCGGCCGACGCCTCGTTCACGTCGCGCAACAGCGCGTCTGCGCGGTCGCACCGCCGTTTACCGAGCGGCGAGTCGTTTCACCCGATGGACGACGAGGACGACGAAGACGACGAGCAGGGCGAGGATGCGAATGGGGATGGACGACAGACGCCCCAGCCGGAGGAGCGGCCGAGAGAGGTCGAAGAGGACCTGGACGAGGAAGGGGCGCATGCGGCGTTTGTCGCGGGCATGATATGGGCGCTGAGCAGACGCGTGTTGCCTGGCCCGCCGTACGTGCCGGGGCTTGGACCCGACGGGCCTGAGGCCAAGGCCAAGGACGGGGGTGCTGATTTGGGTATTCGGTGGCGGCTGGACGAGTGTTTGAGGTGCGAACTTTTTTTTTTGGGTGTCTTGGAACGGGCGCTGACGGGCGACTAGGTTCGCGACCGAGCTTGCGTGTCGGAAGGCCCACAGCCGGGCTGACGACATCGGTGCGACCAGCGCGGCATCGTCTTCTGGACATGTCAAGGAACGCAGCGAGTGGGATGGACTCGGAGAGGCGATGCGGATGGCGGGGTGGTTCGATTGAGGTGACGATCTATGCAATGACCTGCGATGACGTGCGATACCCCCCCACAACGTTTTTGGATGACTATCTAGATGCTCGCATACCACACCACTCCAAGCAACGACTGAACATTTGTTTCTTTCCATCCACGATACTAATAGTACACGAGATACATGGTAGAGCAAACTCTTTTGTCTCGACGCGCGACGTTTCTTCAGACACGAGCCCCGTACACGTCTTTGGGCTCGACGCCAGCCTGACCCTTGCGCGCGTTGGCCTGGGCCCATCTGAGCAGACGATCAGCGGGTGCAAACCTGAGATGGAACAACGCCACGTACTTTTTGATTCGGATGCTCTCGATTTGAATGAAGCCAGTCGTATCGGTCGGCTCGAACCCGCCGAGTTCGTCCATGGACGACTCGCGCTCGTCATACAGACCCTGATTTGCAAACGTCAGGCGGCACGACAGGATAGAACGAGGTCTCTCACCTCGTCCGAGTACCGTCCCTCGACGATCACGTTCCCCTTGAGTAACTTCAATCGAACGACGCCGTTCACGGTCCTCTGACTCGCCGGAATAGCGCTCGTCAAAAACTCGCGCTCCGGCGTGAAAAAGTGGCCATTGTACAGAATCCGCCCGAGCTCGATCGTGACGAACTGGTCGCGAAGCGCGCGGACGTTGCGATCGAGGGTGAGCCCTTCGAGATCGACGTGTGCCACGCGGAGGATAGTCGCCCCGGGGGACTCGTAGCAGCCGCGGGATTTGACGCCGATGAACCGGTTCTCGACGATGTCGATCCGGCCGATACCGTGTTTGCGCGCGAGCGCGTTGAGTTCGAGGAATATCTCGACGGGGTCGGTGTACGTCTTGTCGACGGTGGTGACTTTGACGGGGAGACCGGCTTTGAACTCGATGGTGATGCGGTCAGGGTCGGAGGGGGAGTTTTCTAGGGAATTGGTGAGCTTCCACATGTCTACGGGAGGGGTCGTGTTGGGGTCTTCGAGGATGCCGGCTTCGTAGGAGATGTGGAAGAGGTTTTCGTCCGTCGACCAGGGTTTGGCGGCGGTTTGTTGGACGGGAATGTTCTTTTCGGCGGCGTACGCGAGGAGGGCTTGACGGCCGGCGAAACGATTGTAAAACTCTGTTCGTGCAGGCGTGGGCGTTCGTTTTCAGGGATCGGGCGTGTGGGCGAGAACGTACCGGGGAGACGCCATGGTGCGATGACTTTGATGTCTGGCTTGAGGCCGTAAAAGGCGAGCTCGAAACGGACCTGGTCGTTTCCTTTGCCAGTGCAACCGTGCGCGACGTAGCTGCGTGGACAGATCGGTGAGAGATCGCATGGCGGAGGACTGTGGTTGCCTACTCGCATCCTTCCTTCTCAGCGACGGCAATCATGCCACGGGCGATGACTGGGCGTGCAAGCGAGGTCCCGAGCAGGTATACGTTCTACGTATGGACGATCTATCAGATAGCGATGGGCGTCGGTGCAGGGACGCGAACCTCGTAGATGCAGTTGGCTTGGACGGCGGGGTAGATCAATTCGGTGACGAATTCGCGCCTCAAGTCCTTTTTAAAAAAATTGTATACATCTCTGAGTTACGACGCCGTTTCAGGGGAAAAGGCGTTCGAGTTACCTCTTTGAAGAACTTTGTAGCCCCGGACGTCAAGGCCTTTTTCTCGGCAGCGTCAAAGTCCTGCGCATGATGTGAGCGTGTGGGGTCCTATAGCTATGGGGGACATTGTGCTTGCCTCTTCTTGGCCGACGTCAGCCAAAAAGGCGTATACTTGGTATCCCTGCTCGACGAGCCATGCGAGGATGCAAGACGTATCTAACGATCTCTGCCGATCAGGGGCCCACGACGCGATGAACGATCGCGAGATCGGACGCACCGAGTCCACCCGAGTACGCCAACAAGACGCGACCCGATTTCGTGGAGGCCATGTTTTCCAAACGACGAGGGTGATGGTGATCAGAGTGGTGGAAGCGAAGAGGCGAGCCGATCGAGTAGCGAGATGAGTCGGACCGTGTTGTATTGTACAAACGGACTCGGTTAGATCCGCATTACATAATCACGAGATAACCTTCGTCTCGACGCGACTCTACACCTCAGTCACTGACTCTATCCAGTACTGAGGTGAGATCCGTCTACTGTTACTTCACACCTTGTACTCATACATTACAGTGTACTTCTACAGCCTGAGGTTATGAGCCCTGCGCTCTAATCACAAGAAAAACACACAAACGACGCGCATATATTCACTGTAATGAGTACTACAACATCCGAGGAGATCAAGCTACATCAGTAAACTGCCACATTACTGATTAGTACTTTACATTCCTTATTTTTCCTTATTCACTATCATTAGTCCAAGTGTACTCCGAGTGTGGAACGGTCGAGAAAGTACACCCTAAGCTCGAGTTCGGAAGAAATTGACGATGTCTGTCTGTGTTTCATCTGGATGTTCGTCAATGTAAGCAAAGACTGTTAGCCAGTCGTAAAGGGTAAAATTCTGTCGTTGGTTTTTCTCCAGAGGTTTCGCGCTGCTGGCAGGAGTCACAGGACCAGGGCCACTCTTTGCTGGTGTTTCCTTGGGGGTCTGTTTGTATGGAAAAGGCTTCGGACGTGGCTGGCGCTTCAGAATGATTGTCATGGAGGTGGGAGAAGGGCCCGAGTCGTGAATTTCCATTCTATACTGCCCTCGAATAATAATTTATGGTGTTGGGCTAGGGGGGCCTCACCCCACAAAAAAGTAGTCTCATACTGTATATTTCACCTGTCGAACCTATACATTATACAATTGACTGTATATTGTCATTTCTCCCGCATCCCGTGATGGGAGCCACTCGAAATCCATACATTATGAAAAATATACACTACTACCATATACATTATGAGCAAGTCGACTGTATGTTGGGATCTGCTCTACTATGTCGTACCTCGGAAAATCATTTCTAGTCATAAACTGTGATGCTAGAAGCATGATGAGATTGAGATATAGGGGAACATCCAAAAGCTGAACGGCGTACCCCGGGCCGGAGTGGTGTTTACCAACGGCTTTGGAAACAAACAACCGCCTGATCTGCCAGTGATCGACCGGCGTAGCCATGGTTCGCGCCAGGACGAAGCAAAAAAAATCTGCCCGTACCGTAGCAACCTCACCGACAACCTCGTCATCACCCTCCATCCCGTCGCTGCTCTCGAAAGTACAGGACCTCATCGTCCAGTGTGACTATCCCCTCGCCCGCAAATTCACCGAGCGCGTGCTCGCCAGGGAGGATGCCACGTCCGCAGAACAAAACCAGGCCAGGGAGATACTCGCCGTCGTCCTCTTGGAAATTGGAGACGTCGATAGTGCAAAGGACGTACGTCCACGTTTCGCAGCCACCGAGACCCACTGAGACCCTGCACTAGATCTTCCTTTCCCTCGTACCCCCTCATTCGGAGGCTCCGTCGCCCCCGCCACCGTCTGCATATCTGTATCTCGCACAGCTCACGGACGACGACCCGCATGCCGCCCTCGCACACTATCAATCCGCGATCGATCTCCTTCAAACGCAGCTCAGAGGAAAATCCATCTCGACCGGAAAGGCATCCGAGGAGGACGACGCCGAGATCAAGGGCAACATCGTCCGCGCCTATCTCGGCATGGTAGAAATCTGGATGGATCCAGAGTACGATCTATGGCAAGCATCCCCATCTCTCTCTCTCTTCGATCATCAGTCCAATGCTTAACCGTCGGTAGCGTCGACCCAACCGCCTCGGGCACGTGCGATTCCCTCCTCTCCCACGCCCTCCAGATCGACCCGCAAAACTTGGAAGCACTCCAGACGCTCGCCAGTGTCCGTCTCTCGCAGGAAAAACCGGAGGAAGCACTGATCGCTCTCCGGACGTTCCCACCACCTCCCGTACAAGACGACACGACGACTACGGCCGACCCACGGCCTCATGCGCTCCTGTTACTCGACGCGCTACCCATACAGACGCGCATCGCGCGTGCAAAGTTGCTCTTGGAGTGCGGTGCTTACCCGGATGCGCTATCCCTCCTTGAAGGCGCACTCGCCACCGACGATACCAATATCGAGGGGTGGTACCTCATAGGTTGGACCTGGTGGCTATTGGCCGAGCGCAAAAAAGAAGGGGACGTCGCTGCTACCGTTGGGCTGGGCGAGGACGGGCGAGAGTTGGAATGGCAGGATATGGCGAGGGACGCTCGGGATTGTTTGGAAACCTGTCAGACGGTAGGTAGTTTCTCCCCCTTTGCTTTGCTTTTCTTTCTCGGGTAGATCGCAGCAGTGGTATTGACGCGTTGCAATCTCTCGCAGCTGCACGCTTCCGAAGGGCACTCAGATATACCGTTACTTGAGCACGTCAAGGAACTTATCGGAACTCTGGATGCACTTGGCATCCAGCCGTCCCCAGTGGAAGAAGAGGACGGAAATGGCGAGGAGTGGGAAGAGGTCAGTGGTGATGACGAGGACGAGGACGAAGACATAGAAATGGCAACATGACTGTTGTAGCAAAAAGTATCTTAATGATAAGCGTCTCCAAGTAATTTCCCGGCCAAAGCTTCTAACTGACAATTCTAGTTCGTTCCCGGGCCTGATGTTGCGACATTCCTCATTCTCGTTCGATGGTAACCCACTTTAACCATACATTAATCAGTCATTCTTTGCAATGAGGTAAACAACTTACAGAGAAAATTTAACCAAAATCATCAGCGAAAGACGGAGTATCGCCCAGCTTGCTGGTCAGTCCTTGAAATGAACCTTCCTGTTTTTCATGTGTCATCGCCCGCGCGTCGCCGACTTTCAAACAACCAGCGTGCAGCACCGAGGCTGCCTCCGAAGTCTGGGATTCAACGACCAATGAAGCATTTCCATTGCAACACTTTCTTAGATTGTGGCATAGCTTTCCGTGGCTTATCGACCCGCTTGACTTTGTGGAACCGTCTCGGACTCAGGACATAAGCAGCTGGAAGAATGCAAACAGAAATTAGGTTGATGGATGGTGGATAAGAAAATAGCGAGTCGGCCTCGGCCCTGAGAGTATCATAGATCAGCAACTGGAGAACTTGAAACCGGAACTTAGGGTAAGCGGTCCCCCCGGTCCGTCATTCAAGGCATGGTATATTGGTATCAATGTCGTGACATCGGATTGTCTTCCCTTCGAACAATACAATATGCACCATCGTCCAAAGACAATGGTCCATGCGATATTTTCCCTTCGTTTCCAACTGGTCAAAGTGTGCGAAAGCGCTTTGAGGGTGCGACATCCAGGTCGAAGCGAGCGAGCATTGGCGTATATTTCTCTCCAAAGAGTAGAATTGCGAGTTATGTGCTTCGAGTTGAACCTGACTATCCTTGGAAACCACGATGATCATCGGGTATCTCTGGACAGGAGACTCGCCTGTCTCAGTAGTACGATTTCTGAGGAAAGAAAAGGTGTTGGATCACATTTACAGGCAAGTTCATTTTGTGTGCGCGCCAGAGCGGAGCAAACAGAGCACATTGTGTGACACGTTCTTGAATACATGCTGGAATCTGGACATGCGGCACGCGCGTTGAACCGTTACCTTTACTTCAACACACGGCGTAGTTCACTCGCTCATCTAATTCGTGAAATCCGTCAGCAAGACTCAGTGCAGTCATGCAACTTTCCCCCGAGGATCAACCACGGGAGAATAGCGACCTCCAGGTACGTAGTCTCCATCCCGTACATGACATCGGACTTAGTGTGAACATGCAGCCGTCCAACGATGTCCCAGAGGATTGGGAGGATGTCTCAGATGCCGAGCAAGCTTCTCAGCGCGAGGCCATGAGTTCCAGCACGAGCGGCTCTCAAACAGCAAGCACCGTCTCCCTACGAAAGAAGCGACGAGTACAAACTAAAACCGCATTCCTCGCCTCTCCAACACCGTCTAGGAGTCATTCTGTCAAGGGGCGCAAGAAAACCCCTCTTGTGAGGAAAGAAGAGCTCCAGGAAGCCTTCACAGATGGTGTTCGCTTCACCACGTCATATGCCTTTGACGTCCTGAAAGGCTCGATCGAGAAAATGCGGAAACCACTCTCGTGGTTTCTCTTTCTATACATGTTTGCGTGGCTGGTGTCGCGCATGACATCTACTATCCGGACGGCGTTCTCTCCTTTGTGCATCATCCCGGGAATATCGAAGAGCACATTGTGTGTCCCCATTAATCCAGTTCCTTTCGTGAACTTTGAAAAGCTCGTCAACATACAGGGCACTACATTTGAGCAACTGGTCGGGGAGTCGGCGGGCGGTTCGCAATTATCCATCGATGTTTTGAGGGCAGAGATGGCAACTCGGGATCTTTCGCTCCTGGTACGCTACAGCGACCTCAAGTCCAAAGACAACATTGCAGATATACTTCATACGATGGGTATGGACGCGAAGAAAACTGGCCGAGGGTTGAGTAAACTAAATTCAAAAGTCGTTGGTGCTATCGATGAGTGTGTGGTTCTCTGCCTTTTAGAGAATGGTTCCAATAATTGTTATGCAGAGTGATGGCGCTGAATAATTACGCGATGGCTACCATTGAGGATGCACACAAGAAGGCACCCTCGCGGTTACTTCAGGCCATTTCCCCGTTTAAACTAGGGCCCACTGCGGAAGAAATTATCGCTGAGGCATTCACCCTTGCGATGGACGAATCGGAACAAACCATAGAGAAGCTCATACTTGAAGCCGAAGTTTCCTGGCAGAACCTTGAACAACTGGATGCGGACATTGGGGCGCTGCATGAGATTATTACTCGGGAAGACAAACACACTACCGTTGAGAGGGATGAGCTCCTTGGTGAGCTGTGGACGAAATTGGGCGGCAACAAAAAGGCTGTGCGAGACTACGGTGACCGTCTAGCGTTGCTCAATGACCTTGGGGAATATAGAAAACAGGCCGTTGCGCATGTCAAGGCTGCACTGCGAGCGCTGCACACGATGAGCGACGATCTAGAGGTCCTACGGGAGAGAGTGGCTGCTCCTGGCCTTCTCGAAGGCAAGTTACCACTTCATGTCCACATGGAGAGTATACGGAATGGATTGGAGAGACTGCAGGAAGGTCGGACGACATCGAGAGGGCGAGGGATGGATGATGAAACTGTCAGGATCTTACTGAACGGAGTTTCCGATTGAAAAGGTGTAAATTTACGCTCATTCACAAATCTGAATTGCCTCGCAGTGATGTCTAGGGACGAGGATGTACTTATGTTGAGCGCATAGCGAGCTCAATTGACCACGCCTATCAATTGAGAGAGGTGGAAATGTCCGAGGCTATCCAAGTTTGTACATGCGGTGCCAGTTCGGCTAATTGAGTCTTATTGTGCTGGACAACAAAAAGGGCACCACGTGAGGCACCAGAGACAATGAAACAATTACGGTCCACCAACAACATCCGGCCAGAAAATATGACCTTGACACCGCACGGAGACTCTTCTTCTTGCTTCCATCACCCTCTTACTTGGTTGTGTAGAGAGTTCTATCCTTGACTCCCTTTCTTGCTCCTCGTTCATCTGTTGTCGGTGCAGGTCGGGTATGTACTACATGACATGGCCTATTGGTATCCTGACGCAATTATTTATCCAGGCTTCTTGTCATCGTATCGACTCCCCAACAGCCTTTCAGTTCACCACCTGCTACCTATCTCACGTGCTCTTCGGTGGTAAACAGTAAGCTCATACCTGGGTCTTATCGACGCCCAGGTCGCGGATCCGAGACTCAGCTGTCCGGAAACACTCCTGCCCAACTTGTTCGACCATGTCCTCAGCCTTCGTCCCCGTATGTGTGGCAATTGCTTGGACTTTGTTTGTTGGTCTGATCTCTTATCTTCATGCTAGAGTTGGAAAGTAGATGCGCCGTTGGCACCAGACGTCAGTGTTGCAGCTTGCATCGTCCATGCTCTTCGCTCATGCAGGCTTTAGGCTTGGAAAAGGGCCGTCCATAGGCATGCACCAAACACCTTCCGTGTCAAATTGCTTCCTCCAGAAAAGCAAGGTCGGTTCCTCCACATTTCAGTCACATCAACTATCACGGGGTTAACATCCCCCTTAGGCAACAACTACAGCTATGGTCTCCGCATTTATCCGATAAAGGACGACGATGCCTCGACGACCTCGTCTGGCAGATCTATCGCTTCCATTAAAGGGTACGATATCTGGCGGAGATGGGAGGATTGCTTGTCCTTTCAAGATGCTCTTGAGGCCGAATACTCTCGCGCAGCAAGAGAAAAGCGTAATCGCCTTGCCGCTGGCAAGGGTGTCAAGAAAAACGGAATCTATATTCACAGTGATAAAGCTGCCTCCTGGGAGTCTCTCCCTTTCGGTCCAAACCCCAATGACATCGCTCGTGACATACATGAATATATACCAAAGCTCTCGAAGAAGGGTACTCTCTTTCGTGCAAGCCAGGAAACCGTTGACCATCGATATGAGGACTTCCGGAAGATGTTGCAAGCCCTGTTGCAAGACGACTTGCCATCACTCATCAAAGAAATCAAAGCTACTCCTACCTTCACTGACTTTTTTGGTGTCTGGGGGAGGGATCTTGATCTGGCGCGGGAGGCAGCGTCTCCAAAGAAGCCTACTGCTGACCGGCCCCGACCTTCCATATCATCCAGCATACTTTCTGCCTTCCCAGTTTCGCCCTCTTCAGTCTCTACCAAGTCGTCATCTCCAGCCAAAGGAAAAGCACCAGAAAAAGCACAAGTACCCTTTGGAACTTCTACCCACTCGGATTCGTCATCCTCGGAAGATTCTGTTGATCCACCGAGACCGAGCAGATCGTTGGATCGAAGGCAGGAGATATCCACGAGGTCCAGAGGTTCATCCTCCGACTCCCTTTCTTCGTCTTCTTCGCCCTCGACACCTGTTACAACGCCTCACCAACTTCCGCCAACTTCCCGGCAGCCTATCATCGCACCGCAAGAGATGTTGGTCGGGTTTGGACATAACCCCCACGTCTTCGGTGGTGAACGACGCTCATCTCTTCTGGAATCACTCCCAGAAGAATGTGAGCTCTCATCCTCACGGAAATCAGATCTAGATGGGGATTTGTCGCGGGGACGGTCCGGCTCTACTGTTCGTAGGATGAATCGCCACGCCAGTATTTATGTCCCTCCGCCATCCAGTTCTCTGCGATCCTCTGAGCCACCCTCTGAGCTATCATGTAAGTAGTGCCACTCTTTCTTGATTACGATATTTACCATCCCTCCAGCACGCTACTCAAGAATCTCCTTACAATCAACGCACTCCTCGGCGACTTTGAGGGCTGCTGCCTATCTGGACGAACTCGATGTAGATTATTGTTTGTCAAGTCCTACCCCAGAGCCTCGGTGCCAGCCTAGGGCTTCGGTATCCAGTTTGGCATCATTAGTGACCAACTCCTCTGTCGACGCCGTGATTCCGCGCGGTGAACGACCTTCAAGGTCATTAGCAAACAATACGCGGCGACCACTCCCGCCACTCCCGTTTCCCGAGGAACCCTACGAACCATGGTCCGAATATGATTCTCAATCTGAAGTTCAAGGAGATATCGATATCCTCGATAATTACTTCTGTGGTATGCAGCGTGCTATTATGTCGTAACATCATGGATCATGCTGACCACTTTCCAGATCTGATCGGACCGCACGATGAGACCCCAGATGGCTTCCCTGAAACACCGACCATGGATGAGTCGATGTACCGTTTCACACAGGCGCAATCCAGTACGACCATCAGCTCGTATTCCAGGTACTCGGACAGTCGCTCTTCCTTGGCGACTTCGATATCAAGCGGATCGACGTCATCCAGCGGCAACCCCGCAAGGCTATCGATCAAGGCCATGCATGAAGACAACATTGTCATGCTCCGCCTGCCTCGCTACACCGTATTTGACGAATTGCGTCAAAAGATTTACGATAAATTCATCCAGACCGACAAGTCGACCATTTCTAAATCGTTTGCCGTAGCCGTCTTGGAGCAATCCCCCGCCGACAAGGTGGCGAATGGACGACCGCGCGCGGACTCTCTATCATCTCTCGGATCCGCCCATTCCAAGGGACCACTTCTTCATTTCATATCATCACAGGATGAGTGGAATGACGTGGTTGCAGCCCACAGTGGCAAGATTACGTTGCGGATCATCGGGAGCCGGGAATGAAGTGATAATCTATACCAAGTGATCATGCATACCCTTCGTTCGTCGCTGACCTCTTTAAGTTTTATTACCATTCGTTTGTTCTTGTGGCACAGGCTACAGTGTTTGTTTCACGTTCCACGCATTTGTTGGCATTCATCAACCATTTTCCAATTGGTCACTGACACCCCACGTTCGTTGTACTTTATTTCGCGCATAAATTGGGCGCCATTGTCATTCATTTTACTCATTTCAGGATACTGTAGGATTTAGGGCGTTAGGCTAGCTCTAGGATTCATGTCGATATGGTATCGGTACGATAAGTGTTCATTACAAGAATACAGCGTGTTTCACCACCTCATGGTCACGCGCCCACAGCTGTCTGAGGCGACGGTAGCGCCACTGTGGGTTTGAGTGCCACAGCAGACGGCGCACCCACCGATAACGATGTCCGCGTCCAATCGGGCAGCATACCTCTCGGTCTCTGTTCTGGTGACACGGGCGGCGCAGAGTCCATCGCGTCGTCGTCGTCGTTTTGAGACGGGAACGCTTCGTCCCACTTTTCTCTCGAGACCTCTACCCCGCCTGTTTTCAGTGCGCTGTACATCAGAGGTCTCCGTGAGTCGTGTCCCTAAAGACGTCGTGGTGACTTACCCAGCCAGCGATCCTCCCACCCAGGCCGTCAACGCAGGCGAGAATGCAGGCGCCTTGCCCGCGTTTGCAGTCACCCGCGGTGACGACGACGGCTGTGGTACAGGGTTATTGAGGATCGCGATGTGAGGGACGAGCGGGCGCAGTGCAGCATAGCGATCATACGCAGGTGGGAGCGACCTTCCTGACCGCGTCGGTCCCTGGCGTGGTCGCGATGCCGTCGATCCGATGGCACGCAGCAATTCAGCTTGAAGCCGCGGGATAAAGCCCGGTAGCATCGCCGTGCCTCCCGTAACGAGAATGGAGGACACGAGCGTCTTCCGGAGGTCGACCGGTACCTGTGGGGACTCAGCGTTCAGGACGGCGCAGGTGTGACAAGTTATGCGGGGGGATGACCTTGAGAAGCGCTTCGAGGAGGACTTCAGCGACGCTGCTTTCATCGACGTCACCACCTTCGAACAAGACTTCGGCTGCACGCTCGCGGATCCAACCTGGGATGATCAGAGTGCCTCTTCCCGTTCCCAACTGTTGTGATGCAGGTGGCACGACGCGGAGCTTGATATCTGTCGCGGTCGAGTGCCTCGTGTACATGTTGGCGAGTATCTGGAGGTGACCCTCTCTGCCACCCGATTCGGACTGTCGAGGAAGTGAGATCACCTCAAACTCGGACGATGCGTGCTGCGAAGAGTTGATACTTTCCATCCCCTCCGATACCCGTGAAAATTCTGATTCCGACATGGCGGCGTCGCTGGAGGGAGGGAACTCCGATTCTGAGGCAGGTGCAGGAGAGGAGGAACGCATCGTGTCACGGTTTATTTCGAGTGCAGTGCCTACGAAACAACAGCGCGTTTTAATGTCTTCGACGAGTGCATCTGTCAGAATCTCTTGTGGCACGTGGTCCGTCCTGCTTGATAGAGGCTGGTTCATACTGCTGAGATTTGATGGAGGGGGTAGGTATGTCCCGAAGAGGAGGAGAAGGGCGCGGAGGTGGGAAGTGAACCGTGAGCCGGCTAATGGTGTTGTTCGAAGGTGAGGAAACATAGGTCGAGCAGCGAATATCTGTGATATTTGTTTTAGTCTAACGAAAGTGTCAGAGAGATGTAACGAACGGGAAGTGCTGTAGATTCGAGGTGACCACAATCGATAACAAGGCCTGTTATACGACCGACACAAAGGAGGGAAAGTAGATGGCTCGAGGCAAACGATACCGAAGGAACCTTGTTGGTTTTCAATAAGCTACAAATATATGAGACAACTAAACATACCTGCAGGTTTCCGAATAAAACATTGGCAAATATGTCTTTGATGTACAGCGGAAGCAACGGATGCTCGACGAGGATGACCTTGCGCGACTTGGGGTCTGTAAGCAGTGACCTAACATAGACCTTTATCAAATTGTGGAGGGCCGGATTCAGGCTAGTAACGCTTACCCGTGGAATACGGACCGCATACACCTCTCGATGTTAATCTCGAGCATCCTGTCTTCCTCGGCCCTTGCCGACGGATCGGTCGCACGACTCCAGCTCCACAAGGATTCAGAGTTGACTGCATCGGCATAAAAAACGTCTCTTGGCTTTCCTTCTCCACTGAAACCAACCTTCCAGATACGCGACCCTGGGTCGATCACGACGCGGTCCTCGGTGCCATATAGCGAGTGCCTGCGAGTGGTGGTGTAGTGCGGTGATGACTGCAGGGCATGTGTACCCGCAACACGTGTCGTTGTTGGTGTAGCTAAGAGGGAGCTTGGGTTGGCCCTTGGAGTAGATGGGACCGCAGACATGACACTTGCAATAGGTGACCTTGTATGCTTACCAGCGACCGTCTATCTTACTTTCCTTTTTTGGGTCAATTTGCATCACGTGACGTTGATTTTGTCTCCACGTGATCAAGACGCGTCCTCTTAGAGTACATTGCACTCCTCATGCGAACCAACACACTATGTGGAATAACGCAGGTCTTAGTACATCTATTCTCATCACCACTTGCTCACCCGCGAACGGAATGGTTCACCACACGGTGGCCAAGATCTTCGTCTCGACCAAGCTTCGCGACCTCGGTCCAAAATCCTCGGCCGCTCGCACGTTCTGGAGGATGGTAGCTACGTGCATTCGCTACCAACCGCCCACAGAACATCTCTTGTGGGACCTGACCACATTCAGTCTTGCAAGTGTCAAGACGCCCTGCGTGGGCACCAGCTTTCTCGGACTGGCGTATCCCTTCTTTCTACCCAATAGCCTGGATGACACTCCTGAATTCCCGCAGATCCCACCGATATGTCCTGGTGGCCACATTTCTGCTATCAAAGACGTTTTTAGACTCGCCATGGTTACTCCTCTTCCTCCCGTGGGTCTTCTCGAAACGGTCCTGCTAAGCTTGAAGGAGGGTGAGACATTATCTGAGAGCACGGTTCGAAGGTTAAGGAGAAAAGAGGCGGAGAAAAGAGCTGCCGCTGCCGAGGGACGAACCCCTCTCAGTGAATACAGAAGGAGGAAACAGAAAAAGATAGCAACGAGAACTTTCACACTGCAGGCGAGTTGCGTTTCCGATTTCTCGTAGATTGATTGGAACTCTAAATATGGAAATATCAGGCGATGTTCGAACTGTCATCTGAGAAAGAAACTTCGGCGCTCCGAGGGCCCGACATCGCCTCTACCACAAAGGCCAACTCACCACCGAGACATTCGCACCAGAAGTCGACGATGCAGTTTGTGACGACCGCCAATCTGTGCGATAGCGAGAGGCGTAAAGTAAACGCAGAAGATGTCGAAAGACTTGCTGCCTCAGCTTCTGTGCGTCGACGTCCCGATAGTCAAGGCACGGCGTCATCAAGCCACGCGTAGACAGTCCACCCCTTACCCAGAATCCAACTGCAACAACCAGAAGAGCGACCCGCCTCCGTGCTGCTGTCGCTTTATCGTGGGCCCGTCGATGACACAGATATCTGACTTGTGTTGCGATCTCCGTCTAGCCATATATATATCGTCGAAGAGAGGGAGTCTGGACCATCTTAGATCTCAGTTACTTTGAATTTCTGGACTCTCGTATGTGTACCATCACCAGCCTGTATCATGAGTGTAGTCATAGTTCTCCTTGTTTAAACAAAAGTCGTTCAATTGACTTACTATGGCGTTTTGAGCGAGGTGAATACCAGGGCGTTGTTTATTTCGAAGGCTCTTGCCAAAGACGAACATACAGAGCCAAACATCGTTTCCGTCTTCGTCCTCACGAAACGTAGGTATAGGATCAGAAGCAAGCACCGCCATGGCGTCCCTCGTCTCACCGTTTAGGAGGACTTACAGATACCTTGTAAGTGGCTGAGCTTTTGTATGGACTTGCTAGCGCTTACCCTCGAGGGTCCACTTAGCAATACCTTGCACATGAACAACCCGTCATCTTCTGGTCTTGTGTTATGGGGACTGCGGGACCTGTTTTTGCTCTGACAATCCCGTCGATCAGGCAGAAATATTTTGGTTACGTCCCCGCTGAGCGCGTGCCAACCACATACCCTAGTGAGCTTGCGCGCTTGCCTTGTACACGCACAGTTCGTGGCTTGCTGATCTTCGCCGCTTCTCAGTTCCAAAACGGCCACGGAGACCCGTTCAGGGATACGAGGATGAATAGAGGGCTCGATATTGCTCATTTCCACCGCCATGGACGTGAAAGTGGAGGTACGGTGTACGCGACTGCTTGGTCACCCGGATCCTGACTCTTGAGCGCAGTGGACGCTACTACATAGAATGGCGGAACGGATTTCCAAGCTGTATATATGTTATTTCACGCAACCACGTCTGAGTCCAGAGGTTCGCTTATTACGCATATCTGCAGGACATGTTCGTCTGCCCATCGTTGGCTAATAGACGGAAGAGTGACCAAATCTCATTGTACCAGAGAGCTATGGAGTTTGTGAACCCGGTTGTTGAACGTTTGGACCCCTTGAACCAAGAGTATAGACAATACATCCTCCGTATGTTAGGAAAGTCGGTCCGAATAGTGGATCACGTGACTTGCTGCCGGGTGACGCAGCGCGCCGAGCGCGAAAAGCGCGTCTTCGTTAGCCTTGCTGCGAGAAGGATTGTTGCAATGAGTGCACTATGTCGTGTTTTGCGTTCAACGGCGCCCCGACGTCCCTTTATCGCGTCGTGTTCACGCGCCTTCTCCACTGAAACCGACACACTCAAGCCGAAGCCGAAAGCCAGTACACCTCTCCGACGTACTGCATCTGCATCTCTTCCTATTCGTTCAAATCCGACCCCAACTCGCAGCCCAATCCGACCCGTGCTAACACTCGCAACTGCGGAACGTTACCTTCCTACTCGCCTACGCCCTCGCCTCACACCCGATTCCCAGAAACTCCACGACGCATGGTGGATCCCACGTTGGGGACAGGACGGCGAAATTTTCGTTTTCGGGAACGGTAGCTTCGTATGCTGGGGCTTGAGCGAAGACGAAGCTCGCCAGTTTGCAAAAGACATCTTGGCTCCTTGTGAGGTCGGCTCGCTCCAAGATCCAGAGACCGAGGAACTCGAATTCGTGACAGACCCAAACGAGTAAGGCCACACCCGTGTTCGACGTTCTGCAGAATGACTGATAGTCCCTCCCCTTTCAGGAAAACCCGAATACAGGGTGACTTGATCATCCTCGGACGCGTCGCGCAGCTCCAAGATCCTTCCAATGGCCCTTCTTTTCTTCCATCGAATCCATCTCTCGACATGACCTCTCTCCTCGCTCGGTATGCTTACTCTCAAGCTCTCTCCCGGTCCACCGCGCTCTCCGTGCTCGAAGAATCCCTCGAAGTATACCTTCTTTCCGTCGCTCAGCTGCCTCACTCCCTTGAGAAGACCGGAAAACCCGGACTCGGCCGCCAGGCGCTCATCAAGAAGCTCGGTGTCCTGATGAAGTTCCGCCAAGGTCTTAATCTCAACCGCGAGAATTTCTCTGATACCCCTGATCTGTATTGGACCGAGCCGGAGCTCGAGAGCTTTTTCAAATCCATGACGACCGCATTGGAGGTCAAGGCGCGGACGCATGCCGTCAACGAAAAGATTACTTATGCGACTGAGGTAAATTCATTTCACCATCGATGCATTTGATACTTATCTCAATTGAAACTCAGGTTCAATCGACCCTTCGACAACTACTTACAGAGGTATGCATAACATCGTGCCATGTTTGCAGTGCTCAACGTGTCCCAGTCTTCCGGGCACCGCATGGAACTAGTAATTATTGCCCTCATTGCCGTCGAAGTCATCATCGTGAGTCTTGCCATGATCTTTTACAACTCGAAATGTAATCGGATTTAGGCCCTGATACGAGAAGGGCCCGAACTATACCGGATGGTTTTTGGTTTGCCGAAAGATAAAGATCTCGATGCCACCAGATCTCATTAATGATTCCACTATTTTATTGATTTCTTAGCGAATATCCCACTAAGTAGCTGTAGTTACATCGAATACCGCAGATCTTTATGTACCATACTAAATCCCCCCATACATAGATTGTAATTTAGTCACCCCATTCAAGCCGAAAACCCTGCCTAGTATACATCATCATTTCTCGTTCGGACGAGGCTCTCGGAACTTGAAGAGCGCGGTTTGATGGAGCATACGAACGGCTTCGGGGCGCTATCGTCATGGCCAGCGATCAGCAACAACCAAACAATGGTTCGACAATAACTCACGATGAGATTCCACCCGAGAATTCCACATTGACATTGATTTCGTTTCCCGACTCATCACGGGCCTTCGCAAGGTGCACGGTTGCCAGTATGGTCACGATGGCAGCCCAGATGTTCTGGTCTGCTATATGCTTTCCAGGACAGACGCGGCTACATAGTCCTTTAGTATCCACTCGTCGAAAGCGAGCATGTGTCCCACCGGCCAAGACCGAAAATGGGTGACTTCGTCCCCTCCGCGAGCGTTCCGGCGGATGTGAGATGTCTTTCGGGGATGAAGCCCATCGAATCGTCGAATTGTGTCTCGTCGTGTGCCATCGCCCTGCCTTAGTTCAGCCCAAATACGTCGGCGAACAAACGAGATGCATACCAAATATTAGTGAGTACGATGGCGTCTGTCACAGAGTTATGGCATGTCGTGTCATTGACAATTTCATTCAGCTCACCTTTGGGGATGTACATTCCCTCATATATATCGCTCGTCGCGGTCATATGTGGAAGCGCTGCAAAGCCGGTTCGGCCTCAACTAGTGTCCCTGGACCAACTCACTCACCACAAGGTGACACGGGTCGCCAACGGAGCGTCTCAAGACAGATTGCCTCTATATATGGCAGATTCGGCCTGTCGCCAAAATCTGGGAGGCGCTGACTACCTACGACCTGGTCAATTTCTTCTTGTGCTTTAGCCTGAACCTCGGGATGGAGTATCATGGCGAGGATGAATACTCGCAGCGTTGCATCGCTCTAGAAGGTCGTGAAATATATCCAATTGTAGATAGTTTGGCCACCCACAGTTTCGGCGCCACCTACAAGATTGTCATGAGTCCTCGTTAAACCGAAGGGTGTGTTCACATACCTAGGAAAGCAGAGGCTGCCACAGCTTTGATAGTGTCCTCGTCCGCTTCGCCGCTTTGTGTCTCAAGCAATTCATGCACGAACGATCCCCCTGCTGTTCCAGCAGCCTAATAAAAGTGGCCTGTATTAAGTGCCAAATTCGAGGTTGACAATGATAATTACCATGTTTTCCCTGACATATTCAACTGTGCTGGTTAACACTTCTTCTGCGAGCGCACGACATTCCGCAGCTTTTTGCTTGTATTCTCCTCCCGGCAGCCAGGATGGAATATGGGCCACTAATCGCATCGACGATTAATGCAACAATGCAACACCGCAACCGATTGGACGTACAGAATGGAAAGGCGAGCAACAAAGCGGCCCGCTCAGGAGTCAGCGCGGTCGTGAACAAACCAATGAAGTGTTCAATCTTGGCCACGAACGGGTCGTCCTTTGGAAGGACTTCGTACCCGTATATCGCAGCCATGATGGTTGCTACTGCAAAGCTGCGCATCGTCAAGCGACGCCGTCGAACTAATAGATAATAAATACAACCCACGTCTTGGAATGTTTAGCAAATTCCTCTGGCTCATCGAGGAGGTTCTCGACGAGCTGGCGGGCCTTGCCCATTGCTAACGGCCTGTACTGATATGCCGTTTTCTTGTTGAGAGAAGTATTGAACAGCTTCCGGTGGAGCCTCCACCTGTTGCCGTACGGAAGAAGGCCCGAGTTAAAATCCATACCAAACCTACATATGCCTGTCAATTTGGCTCGTCCTCAGCTTACAGCAGAGTGTGACCCACAATTCGTTTGCTGGAAGGTAGGGTCTTTCGGAATAGATGGCTGACCGTCGTTCCAGCAGGTCGCGCGCAACTTTGACGCTATTGATAATGATGAAATCCTTGCCAAGCAGGTTGGCGTATACTAAACCGCCTGCAAAAAATGATCTGAAAAAGACCTAGCATTCAACGAGAATCGAACGCACCATATTTCTTTCCCCATTGTTCATACGATAACCACGGGTGGGAAGAATTGAGATCGAGGACGTTACCGACCAAGGGGAGGCCGCTTGGGCCAGGAGGCAATGGAAGTCCACCTCTGAGTCGATGCTGCCGCCACGTATTGAGGGCGAATGCCACACAGACCACGAAACTAATAGAATATACAGACGCAGATCCTGTCATGCTCACGAGGCCTTCAAAGCAGTAAAACGAATGTGTACGCCTGAGCAAGTGAGCGCTAGTAGTAGATATGGGTGGAGAGCTGGAACGCACCCTTGGACGATCCAGGGTGTCTAGTATTTTAAGTCAGGCTTGCTCCTGGCGCAATCGACGGCACAAACAAAAAAAATAAGCTTGGCGGGAGGAGATCGCGGACTGCATCCGTTAGCCGACGGCCCAACAGCCTGGCGGCAGGACCAGAGTTGCAATTCCAGAGTTGGCGACATGAAATTCTCGAGAATCGGAGTTTTTAGTGTGTTCATTGCAGCCGAACTGTGAAACCTCGATTGAAAAGTGGAGCTCCTGAATGAATGAATCGATCTGGCTAAGTTACTACGCTTATTATTAGGTGTTAAGGTAGGATGATCCTCTTGCTGAAGTATCGCCCACCATGACCGTACTATAGAGGCCAATTAATCAATTTGATCCGTCACGGTCGTCACAGCATGCCGTCATTCTAGTAGCACATCCCTGAGCAACTCCGCAGTGCCAGTGCGGCGACGTTGCAAAAAAAAAACAGGCAAACTTGAATGCAACTGTCTTACCGCGACCCGACAGAACAAGCATGAACGTAGCACAATTTGTCGACTTGTCACTGAGCTCCCACTGATGATCAAGCGAGGTGAACGGTAGCCCAACAATTAACTGCCAGGCCACTGTCTTGCCCAACTTGAACCTCGCCGCTGAGGATTAAGTTGTGGCCCTGCTCGGAGGCTGCTCCGCCGGTGCAGGGATGCCAAACGACTACCAAATTTGCGCTCTCCCGTACTACGTGATGCATTCGAATCGGCCATCAAGCGTTCATCGCCCATGATGGGTTAGTTTAGTTGGTTCTGCGACGACGCAAACCGCCCAACACACTCCCTTCGTTGTTGAGTGCTTTGTCAAAGTCTCCGTCAGTTGAGCGCTCAGCACGGAAAAGTTTCGTCAGGTTCGGAAACTAATATTGATGGTGCCGTCACGCCACATGCGCCACCGGCCTGGGCCGTCTGACGTTCGTTCCGCACTTACACGTTAATCGTTAATTCAGGGCTTCGTTTCGGACTTTTTGGAACCCCCCGACAGCTCCCGACAGCCGCACAATTGTTTTCGGAACAACTCGGAGCCGAGTCCGACTCGGATCATCCGACTCATCATGGACTCCGAGCCATGCTGGCAGTCCTTCGATTCATGTCGTGAATCGTGATACTGACGCTTACCGGATCAGTCTGGGCAGCCTGGTGCCACATTGTGGTTGATCCAGTTTGGACCATAAATTATGGTGGGGTGATCTTCAGCCTTGAGCTGATAGTACTATCACTGATACATTCCTTGGCTCAAGGACGAATCCCACATGACATATTTGCAACCAACGGTCAAGAGGTTTCAAAACATAGTGCCAAACTCCAAATGCGCCATATCTGTACATCCGTGACGCACGCACTCGTTTCGCACTGATATCCCATCCGTGAGATAAACGTGGGCTTGTCTGACATTGGCAATGCAAGTGAGCGCTTCCCGCAAATGTTCCTTTGCAGGCGCAGATGGAACGCGCGTCAGAAACGACAAACAACGATGGTGACGCACCATCCATAACAACTGGCAGCAGTCTGCACAACAGACACACAGTGCCATAAGAATGCAGCGCGTCAAAGGACGCAGTCGTGCCCAATGATTCGACCGCTTTGGACGTTCACAAAACGAGCCGAATTCGACGACGAAGAAAGGCTCCGAACAAAGCGCTACTGGTTCCGAATATCTAAAAGCAAACAAATTTTTTTACACTTCCCCGAGCCTCGGCCTTGTCTGCCAGTGTGACCAGCCCAGTGTTTGAAGAGCCACTGGCGACTACCACCTGCCACACGCCATGACCAGTGGCGAGCCCATGGCGAGGCCACAATCCATGCACATGGCGGTGGCGTTCTCACAGTAATAGATGTCTTTGATCGTCGTTAGGTGACTCGAATTGCAGAGAGAGAAGCTAACTAGGTGTGGGCGAAGGCGCGAAGCGCCTCCCGGCCACGATCTATGAGAACCTGGGGCCCGAGTGTCAGCTGCGTTCCCCAAATGCTACTAGGATGGCCCGACGCGACGAGGTGACGCTCGGATCCCAGGTACTAGGAGGGCGGTACTCACGGAAAATTGACTAACGTACTGGCGGCATAGCAAGTCTGGTGAAATCCAAGGCTGTCTCGGGCGGCATCGACTGCATGTATGGGGCCAGTATCTGGTTGTGCTTCCTGAGGTAGAGCTGGAAAGCGTTGCTCGCCCGGCGACCCTTTACTTTCATGACATCGAAAGGTACCCCTCGAAGCAGGTATTCTAAGGTTGCTCCGATGCGAATTCCGTGCCCATGCACACGGTCGAGTCCTGCTGCTTGGGCAAACTTGTTGAGACGTACGACAAAAGTTTGACGCGTCATTGGTCGGTAGCCTTTCGGCATCTTGTAGGCGAAAAGAGGGCCGTCGACAGGGGGGTCATTAATTACGATGTGTCTGTCGAAGGCGTCTGATGGATCTGTAGGTCCATCCTGCCTTGCCCAGTGTACCTCCTCGCCTGCCGAGCTGGACTTTGTGCGTGGGAGCGCGAAGACTTTGGTGTGCAGGCCGTTGCGGTCGATGTCATCACGCACACCTCCCCGGGTTATGTGTTCTGCGGGGTTGAAGGTGTCGAGCCTCTGGGTCGTGAATTCGCCAACCCGAGCTGCCGTGTAGAAAATTGTGGTTAAACAAGCAAAAAAGGCTGCATCGAAGGGGTTGGTCTGGTCAAGTGTGTTCTTGATGCGAGATATCATCTCAATGGTGACGGGTTTGCGTTTATCCTGTTTGAGCGCAGGGGGCACGAGTTTAGCTGCACCTTTCAGCATAGTTGCTATTTGCTCTTCGTGGAGGACCCATGGTAGTCCGTAGAGAGTGTGCCAAGCCCGTATGCCGTAGACGTAATTATGAATGGCTTTTCCTGAGAGTGAACCTGCGAGCGCTGAAATGAAGGATGCGACTAAAGCTGCTCTAGCCGGAGCGCGCTCTCGTTCTGGGACCTCTCTGCTGTCGCAAAAAACATGGTATACGAGGAGTCCTGCACCATAGGTCGCTCGAGTACTCTCAGCCCAACCCTGTAGAGTAACTGCTTTCACTCTCTCTTGGAGCTCGAGCGTCGCTGGAGGACCGAGAATGGAAAGCGAGTCAGGGTGCGGAAGCCACTTCTCGAGTCGATCCATGGCCGCACAGTGGGGGCGAAGGTTGGAGAGTGCGAGGGTCAAATTGGACGGGTAGGGGGGGATAATTTCGATGTGGCCAGTGCCACTTGTTTTCGTGCCTCTGCGGGATAGTTTGTTGGGGGAACGGGCAGTTCGGGGCCTAGAGGTGGGCAGTGTGCTCAAGCATGTGAAGTCGATGTTAGACGCAGAGCGTGCTACACCTGGGATCGTCAAAATCGAGGATAAGGTTGCTGATCTCCTCGGGTATGGCATCACAAAAATTGCATATGTCATACATCACCGTGTATATATTTGTTGGGCTATATATGGCGCGACACTCACCCCGCGAGGTCTTGGAGGATGAGGGCAATATATGGGAAAGTGTAGGACATTGAAGTTCAATAGACTCGTCGGTGTCGATCAGGATCGTCGAGCTCCAATAGAGCGATATATTTTTATCATCGTGATATTGGCAGGGACAGAGCAATATATTGCTCAAGCACTCATCTACAATCATACACAGCAATCTAATCATACACGCTTTCTACTGGATGCACTGATACACAATATTAGAGGACTTCGATGAGACTGAGAGTGACTTCCGATTGAGCAAACAAGTGACTTGAGTGATGTGACCGCTTGAGCGATGCAACCGAGAAAAAATGGATCTGCAGCGTACAAGGGTTAGCAAAATCGCGAAAGGGGTGAGATACAGACCAAGCTACGTGCAACCGCACCTGAACTTCCTGGGGTGGCTGGTACCAGCTCCGTCATCACCTTCATCTGCAGGCCGTTTACTTTTTCCTTTCGCGGCCTTCGGTTTCTTTCCTTTCTTGTTTATGATGGGAGTGAGTGGGAGTGTATCTTCGATGTCCGTCAGTAGGGTGACTTCATGGCGAGGCGTAAGGGTGACATGGAAATTGATGCTGGACTCAGTACTGGTATCCGGTGTCAGTGCACTGCCAAGAGGAACAGATGATGATGTTGAGGCTCCAGCGGGCTCACTGGTATGGACAGATTCTGACAATAGCGAGGGATCTATTGCGAGAAAAGATAATGTTGAGGCTCCGGTGGCGGCAGGCTCAGTACCAGTATCCGGTGTCGGTGCACCGCCAAGAGGAACAGATGACGATGTTGAGGCTCCGGCGGGCTCACTGGTATGGACAGATTCCGACAATAGCGAGGGATCTATTGCGAGAGGAGCGGGCATGGCAAGCCGGGCCTTCATTTGAGCTTGAAGCCTTTGCATTGTACTCAATTTCTCGGGTGCTGCAGAGCCTGAGCGCTCGTCTGGCCGTGTTCCCGTTTCACCACGGCCCT
>JBBPSD010000233.1:0-36736 GCA_038093415.1 Xerocomellus chrysenteron | reverse complement strand
AATCAAAAGGGGATGCTACATCATATTTATTTATTTACTTTTAATATGTTATTAAATAAGTTAGGAGGACAGACCCTTGCTTATTGTTTAGGATAAATTTAGCCATATTATTATTCCTCTTTCAGAGGACTAAGTTTCTATCACAGAGTCAAATACATTTTCTAAAAATGTTAATGAATATTTATTGCAAATATAGTTTTTTCCCGAGGCGGAATCTGTTTACAACTATGTTGTAGGTACTTGTCCAGTCGTGCCCCAGGTGAGAGAGCCGGACGTTTCTGGCTGAGAAAACCCTCCTTCACTTCGTGAGAGTCGGGGATCTCCTGTGTATCCGGTCCGATGTGATCTCGATTCGACCGTTCGACGTGGTGAGCGCACCTCATCGCTGAATGTTCTAGTCGTTTCCATTCCTCCAGCGGGTTGTCATATTCCGTAGGCGGCCTGGGGTTATTGGTACGTCCGTCCTTGTGCGCTCGTATAGTTGGTACTGACTTGCCTCGTCTCCAGCTAGCGGCAGCGTTACGGCTCGTCTCGAGTCTTCGCCTGCGCCGTTCGTTGCACCATCCTTCCAACCCCGTCTCCTATCCATCTCGTCGCTGTCGCCATCTTCTGGCACTCCCGATCGCCCTCGACACCTCCTGGCCCGGTATCTCAGCTCGACACGTTCGTCGTCGTCGCCTGGTACGACCATTTCGCTGCCCGGCTCACTGCGTGCAATTGTGTACTCACTTTGTGCGCTTAACCATAGCGTGTCGTCGCGCTTCTTCGTTTTGTCTCGGGTTGCTCGACTGGAGTGGAGTGCCACTGGCAGTGGTAGAGAGCCTTGGACCACTTTAGCATGTCCTCGTCATCCGTTGAGGATCATTCGGGGATCGAAATCAAGATAAACGAATCACTCTGGCTGAGAAAACCCTCCCCCACTACTGTGGGAATCGGGGATCCATCGGGGATCTAAGGCCACCGCATACCCCTTCTTGCGGGTCCAGGAATGCCCGGAGGGCCGTTGAATTTGCACTCTCACAACCCTTCACCAGTACCTCGCGGCCCCGAGACACGTGCGAGCTCGAAGGGAAGGCGATTGGTCGATCGACCAATTTCAAACAGGTTAGAGTTGGTAGGTACAGAATTTCAAGTTCGGGCCTCTGGCTGGTGCCCTTTTGGGGTGCCCCACGCCTTGCTCAGACGAACTTTGTGCCTAGTTGGCCACCCGGGCCTGATCATAACTGAATATCACCAGCGGGTCCATGGTCGACCGTGTCAGACAACACCAAATGATTCCGTGACATCGCGGGGTGGGCAACAGACACGGAGAAAATTCGAAGCTTCTACGGCGGCCCGCACGGAGGTACATAAGCGCGTTTGTGACGTGAGTCCCAGGGCGAATATTAGCATCTGGTCGCCTGGAATTTGGTTTCTCGGAGGCACACTGATGCTGAGGAGATTATTACCGAGGGCACCGAGGCAAAACTACGAGTCTCAGCACGTAAGGCTTTCCGAAAGTTGCGGTTCAAGGTGGGATGCGTCCGGGGGGGAAATCTATAAATACTGGAAATATTGCAGGAGCTCACTGGCATGAGTCAAGCTATGCAAGGTGAAAGTTGAGCGAGTCACGTTCAAGGAATGAAGGGGTAAACTTGGTTTTGGAGGATTGAGCGTTTGTAGTGCGCGGACTACTGTGATTGGATATCGAACGGCCTGGGTATGACGTGATCTGATATTGATGTTCATTGTTCAACTTGAAACAATTCATAGCGCGGTGACGGCGGCGATGGTCCTGCACAAACACTGTAAATGGATTCATTCACTCATTCATTCACTTATTCACACGAACGCTCAGCCGCGCAGTCGCATGTGCCTCTAAAACTGCAGGGTTACCGAGCTTCAGATATCCGTAAAAAAAAAAAAGAAGAACTCGCACTCGTTGCTTCTCGGGTGCTTCCCGCGATCATGGATCTTCTATACGATATTGATCTAGAGTGGTTGGGCCAGGTAAGACAGGTAACCCGAGAAATTTACATGGCTGTTCTGTTCTACCCAGAGCGCAATATGTATGTATCAAGTACCTGGTAACCTGGACACTCAACAGGTCGCGCTCACCTCGCTCACGTACTACTCCTCGGTTGACCGTCAATGGACTTAGGGGTGTCCGCGGTCAGGAGGTATGCCAAGGTAATTTAATATGGTCACTGTAGGATTCTTATCTGATTCCATCGTCGAGGTTTGCACCGGAATGGCAGAACAGGGAGTAAGGATCACGACGGCTGTTGCCACCGAAGGAGTGACACAAGGCAAGAATTGTATATAAATAGGGGGGCCTCTTGTCCCAACGAAATCGACGGTATCCTATCATTTTTTGGGTCAATATCTCAGATGACCTCAGCAGTGGTCGACGTGAAAATTCCAGTGGACGAGTCCTACATCACCACTGGATCAACCCCATCACAACCGACGATCAAATCGGCAGTCATTGATCAGGAGTTAAATCGACATGGCATGGGCCGCTATCAATGGTACGCACTATTCTCATTTTAGTCCTGTTGTGACCATATCCACATTTCTCACCGAAATGCTAGGTTGATCTGGGCAATCTGCGGTACCGGATTTTTCTTGGATATTATGTGGGCACAGGCATTTGCACTCGTATTGTCGAGCATCCAGCACGAATTCGGATTTTCGGACAAGGAATCCGGGAACCTTTTCTCTGCGTTTTTTGCTGGCATAACGGTGGGAGGATTCGTGTGGGGCATATTGGTCGATGTTATAGGTTCGTTGTCAATTTCATCTTTGCTTGATACTCCGATCATGTTGACGGGATGAATGTTATGAACTAGGTCGTCGTGTGGCATTCCTTGGTACTTCTTTGATCGCTGGAGTGTTTGGCATGTGTCTTGGCGCACAGTCTTCATACAATGGTCTGTTGGTGATCACCGCGTTCACCGGATTTGGCGTCGGAGGCAACGTACCTATCGATTCGACCAGTGAGCATCTTGATAACTGTTCAAGTTATTCACAATGCTCACTCATCCTTGCAATCAAGTCACTGTCGAGTATCTTCCAGAGGTATTGATCCTTACTACTGTAATGGTATCAAACGGTAACCGAGCTTTGACCAGGATCGTTTCTATCTTCTTGCAGCACTCTCGATCTTCCAGCCACTTGGGGTTATTTTCTCCAGCCTGATCGCTTTCGGGTTCATACCAAATTACTCTTGTTCGACAGAATTGGTGTCCTGTCAGTTGACGGGAGGTGCTGCACCTTGCTGTTCGAGGGATGGCAATATGGGATGGCGATATCTGCTTTTCACGACAGCTTCGATCACGCTTGGCGTTTTCATCCTTCGCTTTTTCATCTTTCCTTTTTACGAATCCCCAAAATTCCTCGTATCAAAAGGGAATGACCGGGGTGCAGTTGAGGTCATCCACAAGATCGCTGCTTTCAATAAGCGCTCCTGTGACCTCACCGTCGAATCACTCTACGAGGAATGCAAGGAGAACCCACCCATGGAAGTAAAGGCTCTGTCTCAGAGGCTTGTCAGTGAGATTTCCCGACTAAAAATATTGTTTGAGAGCTGGAGAATGGCACGGATCACGATTCTTGTCTGGATCACCTGGATGTTTGATTACTGGGGTAAGAAATTCGCGCTCATCACTTCTTTGTTTCACCATGAAGGCCACAGGATCGACCATTGCCTTTACATATTTGCCTACCATTTTGCAGCGGAAGAATACTGCGATCAATGTTAGTGTAGAACAAACATACACCGACTACTTGATCGTCTACAGCCCCGGGATTGCCGCCATCGTCCTATCCGTCTTCATGGTCCGTGCGCCTATGGTTGGGCGAAAATGGACGCTCGTTTTCTCGTCTATGGCCACGGGCATCTCTCTCTTCCTTTTCAGCGTTGTGAACACACAGGCGAGCGAGGTCGGGTTCAACATGTTGGAGTACTTTTGTCAGACCCTTTTCAATGCAGCGGTGAGCAGCGGTTTTTTTTTTGCTTGCCACTCGTCTGAAAGATACCATCGTAGCTCTTCGGATGGACTCCTGAGGCGTTCCCTGTTGCGGTCCGGGGGACTGCGGCTGGTTTGGCCACGTTTTTTGGCAGCCTGTGTGGAATTTGTGCGCCACTGATAGCTGCGCAACTCCTCAGCAGCTCTAATGAGAGCAACGGAGTATTGTACCTGGCCGGCAGTGGCCTCTTTGTATCTACGATTGCTTTGTTGTGCCTCCCGGCTAAGGACATGGTCGCACCACGATGAACGGCATACATGTACCAGTAAGTAGATGCTATCAATTCATCATTCGCTATACCGCGCGCTCATGTGCTGGTAACGATTGTACTCCAAGATACAAACTCCATGCCTGTGAATCCCTTTAAATTGACATTCGATCACTGGCGCATTCACGATGCTGAAAAGGCGAAAGGTCGTGTTCAGACGCGTCGGCCGTCATGCCGAAGCGCCTTGGTTAAGCGATCGACAAATCTGCCCCTTGAAAGTACCCGCCGCCGGGCAGCGCGAAGTTCCAACCGGTTGAAATGCCGAAACCTTACTCCCCCGATGCGGGGGCGTACTATGTACTTTTCGGCCTCGGTGAACATTTCCGAAATTTATGCACTCCCACAACGCTTCACAAGTACCTCATATGGCATGAATATCCCTGGGGCCCCGAGACACGTGCGAGGCAGTAGGGAAGGCGATTGGTCAATCAACTAATTTCAAACGTGATCTCATAAGGTTAGAGTTGGTATGTACAGAATTACGGACCTCTCGCTAGTACCCTTTTGGTCGACACGCCCCACGCCGTTCAAGTGAATCTGCCAAGTTGGCCACCTGATCGTAATTGAATGTCAGCAGCGGACTGCCTGAGTCACCAGCGCGTTAAAAGTTCGCCGTAGTGGTTGTGCGATGCTGGCTGGTCTTGTCGCTCTCGTCTGCAATGCTTGACCCGAAAAAGCAATTTTACATTACGCTCACCGAACCCGTCGTTTTTCTGCGCACTTCCGATCCCTCTGGACGACTCCAACGCGACTGGGACGATTCACCCACTATCGTTAGGGGAATACTCACCCTCAATGTCGTCAAGCCAATCGGGATTTCCAGCATCGATGTGGAGTTGACTGGCATGTTGGCGATCAACCCAGAAGGTTCGCGTATTATCTCAGATATGTCTCCCACAACACTCACGATTCTCATCCCTACCACAATGACACCCATGGGCTATATTGTTTCTCCATCCCTGATACATTTGTCTAACACATAGGAAGCGGGCCCCTTCGCACAGAGTCCCCAGAGAAACAAAAAATCTATACCTCAACTGTGACCATCTTTCGTACCGATCAGGTTCCTCGTGGAAGACACTCCCCCTCTGTACTAGGGCGTGGGCTATCTGCCTCGAATTCCAACAACGAGGACGAGCGTGCAGCGACAACTCCATCTCGTCCGCCTTCATTGCCTCGAGGGCGTTCTGTTTTTCGTTCGTATCCCCGCACTCCAACCGATGTGAACCTTGAACATACTCACCACGTGCCTCCTGACCTCGGTCCAACACCGCCATATACTCCTGTGGCGCAGTCTCCGACTCCAATTCAGTCAAGACATGGTGCCCCTGGGGAGCACCCCGCTCAAACACTCGAAGATCAGAGACAAGCTCTGAGGGACAATTTAGAGGGCCAGGCTTATTGCAATGGATTCAGTGAGCAACTCCGTTCGTTTCGAAACGTTTTTAACTAATCCTTAAATGTTTCTCAACTGCAGTTCCTCCATCTTCGCGTTCGCCCTCAATCGCATTCTCTCTTTCCAGTCCCACGACGCACTCGAACGCGTCCAGCACCTCCCTTCACCGAGAGAACGACAACCCCATCGACGACATGGTGCACACAAACCCTCCTTTTGAAGGCAACTCATCATTTCGCGGCTCCACTGAGGAATCCCCACACGCTTTGCCTCGGTGTGGCCCCTCACCGAGCCGTTCCTCTCCCGCGCACTCCCTTGAAAATTCCCGCGAAACTCAGCCCTACACGCGCGGGAATATCCGTGACTCTTCAAACACGCCAGCTAGTCGTTCCCGTTTGCGTCTTCCCCTCACTTCCGTTTTAGACGCTGTCAGGGAGGTTACCTCCAGAACACCATCTAGGTCCCAAAGTGTCGCCGGATCAGAAGAGAGGGAGCGTGGACGAACGAGAGTCAGGATCATACCTGAAGAACAAAGCAGGGCAAGCAACTTTGAACTTGGTGAGGGCGTCGCTGGCGCTGGGAACGGTAGCCAACTGGGAGCAAATGAATCCCACCCGAGTGGTTATACGGAGCACCGAGAGCCCCATCTGCTTGGTCTGGGTCGCGTCCTCGGTTTGGAGCGGGACCACGAAAAGGAGAAAGATGGCGAACGGAAGTCCAAGGAACGTGGAGAAAGTTGGAAGGAATTTAAGCCAGGTGAGTTTGAGCGACTTTTGTTTTCACTGTTTCCCCGCTTGACCAATCCTTCTCTTGGGAATGGATGGGACCTTATTTCGCAGGTACCTATAGCTACCCGATCTCCTTCCTGCTTCCGCCCCATCTTCCACCAACGTTTTCGGTCCCTTATGGATCACTCAACTACGCCATCAAAGGTGTCGCCCATCGACCCGGCGCATTCACCTCTAAGCTCTCTTGTCAAGTTCCACTGCTAGTTGTCGTGGCGCCAGCTATCGGAACTGGGGAAGGCGGTGGGGCTGGAGATCCCGGGCCATTATTCATCCAAAAACAGTGGCTAGACAAACTCGCATATTCCTTCGGACTCAGTTCGCCCTTGTTCCTTCTCGGCTCTGAGCGTCATTTAGAGGCAGCTGCAGGCGAAAGCGTTCGTGCGAACACCGAATCGCCGGTAGAGGCTGGAGTGGAAGCGAGAGCCGAAGCAGCATACGGTACGGCCACGTTGGATCTAACTCTCTTACCCCTCGAAAAAATCAAGATCTGGGGAATTGGCGTATTCGTCGACCAGCGCATTAGATACCTCGATGAACGAGAGAAGCCCCTCAGAGACGACGACAAGAGGCAGGTGAAGCTGCTGGAACTGCAGGACACGTGTTCGGCAGAAGAGATGGATCCGGAGGAAGGACGGACGCAAAAAAACAAACAGAAGCACAAGCATGACTCCGCACGAATTCCACTCCTTCCAACGCCTATCTCGCCGCATCGATCACCACTCCTTCGATATCTCCCCCCGTCTACTGATCCTTCTGTTCTAGCAGGTCCCGGTCCCTACGTGCTTTCGACCAATATCGGGCTCCCTGGTTGCAATGGCCCTTCCGGTGGTGATTTGCACTTTACCATGAAACAGAAGGGCTTGAATGTGAGAGTGGATCACTCCTTGCGACTCATTATCAAGGTGGAGTGGGTTGGTGACGAAGGTACTAAAGAAGGGGAGGGGAAGAGATTGTTTGATATGACATTACAGACCCCGATTACCATCCTTTCCGTGAGTTCTGCTTTCTTTTTATGAGCATGCGTGCGCGATCTTAAGCCGACGTTCTATCGCGCCGAAACAGTGTCGTTGCGTCCCAGAGTGCCAAACACTCCCTAGGTATTCCCAGATCACGGAAGACTGTTTGCAGAATCGTGCCGCGTGTCCTTGCCAGCCGAGTATCGTGGGGCCCACTGAACGAGAACATGGACACGAAGTCGGAGACCAAACACCTCGCTCGACGTCATCTCTCGAGAGCGAAAACGGAGCTGCCGACGAGCAGCGCAGCGGCCACGCATACTCGAGATCACCGTCGCATCCACGGAAAAGCGGTTATGCGAGCCCACTTGCACTGTCGTTGCATTCCCATCCACCATCGCCGGCCAGCCGGGGACGTGAGGCGAGTTGGAACAGGTCTCCATCTCATGCCCAAACTCTTTCCCCCAGTCACTTGGGACGCTCCCCGTCGTACACCGTGTCGACGTCACAAGTCCGCGCCCATTCGCAGGCTCCTCCGTCGCGCCCACCCTCGCCGTTAACGCAATACGAGCGACTCGTGTCTGGATTGGAGAGCGAAGCTGGGGAGGCCCCACCCTCGTATGAGAGCGTTGCCTCGGGGTCCTGATAGCTGTCGATGATACTAATTTGCTTGGACGGGATTAAGTAAGTGGACTTGTTTCGCCAAGCCTCGAGTATGGAGATCACATCAACGATTCGGGTCCTGCAAGTCAGGACCATTTTTACTCGCTAGGTTATAATGACATTAGGGTGCTCGGCCGATTCATCTATCTGATACCATGTCATTGCAAATACTGCCATGTATATGTACTAATAAACTTGCTGTAGCAAGCGAGCAGGGTGATGTACTTTCATCACCCCCTAACGCGTTCGTGAGGCTCCTGCCACGGAACACCTAGACCGACGTAAGCGTTCGATTACAACGTGATACAACAGTTATGGGAACAGGAGAAAGCACACGAACCCAAAATGTTGAAAATCTCTTCCTCGGTCTCCGACGCAACAATACTTCCTGGAAAAAAACGAGTTGGCCTCTGCATGGGCGTGGTTCCTGTGCTGATCGTCTCGGGATACCTACCTTCACAGATCTTCTTCTGCCTGTCGTGCGGGTCACGCAAGACGCCGGCATAAAGACCACGTTGGTTGAGCGAGAACCCGTGTCTGTTCGCTTTCAGCCTCATCGCACGATTGAACTAAGTTGTCTAAGCTTGTTCTGCTTAGATTGCAATAAAACAGAAGCACTTACGATGTCGTCACCCTGTACGTGATTGAATTGTGCGCAGGATAGGTGGTAGCAGTCGGAGAGGTACTTACCGTGTAATAAAGTAACGCAGCGCCTCGACTCGCCCAGGGTACACAAAGGAAGTCAATCCTCCGGCGTTTCACACCAGATTCAGGCAGCTTGCAGAGACCACGATATACCAACTCGAGGTCTGAAAAATCCTCGGGTACGGCCAAATCCTCGGTTATAATACCGGCCGCGTGCAATTGCTCGAGCAAAGTACGTAGCACCCCTGTTTAGTCACTAGTTGGGCCAATCATTCATTGGGAGGCTCCAGTAGAGCGTACCTTGATGCGTCTTGCCATCTGTAGTCGGTCGCGTGATCAAGATGTCGATGTCTCCACAGTCGACCTTTCCCCTACATGGCAAGCATGAACAAGGACCACTCTTTGACAGATAGATCGAACACGTGCCTTCTATAACTTCCCATGATCTCAATGAATAACTCGCTATCAATGGAAAGCGCTACGTAACAATTTCAGCGCGCGAGACGACATCGACGTAACCAGGATTGTCGTACCGATGGGTTTGATCACATCAAAAATCCTCCTCGCTTCTTCGCGGGGCATTCTCGAGTTTATGTCTACAGTGAAGATATGTCAAGGTCGAGTAAATGAAAAGGTTAGTACTGCTCACCATCATAGAACTTCAAACCAATTTCTTGTGCCGTCGATAGCTTCAACCCGCCTTTTCTAGCTTTGACATCATCCAGCGTTCTGAGCCCACTCGCAAACCAAGCAAAGGCAGTATGACGACCTGAGTGTATGATGAGCGTCGTCGACTAGCAAGGAAAGCAAAGGGTCCTTGCCGACGCCATAAATGCCCTGGAAAATCCTGGTGGCCGCGACATCTTCTGTATTTTCGTACCTGATACGTTTAAGGTCCCCCGTGTTGATGATCTCCATGATCTGTGAGCCATCATTAAGAAACAAGTAACCTTCATGTCTTCGGATAGCGCACCTTCAAAGCTGTCTTTTCGCCAACGCCACGGATGGAGCGTGCTTCGCCGAATGATCTGATCGGTTTGGGATAGTTCCGTAGGGCGGGAATACCTAAGTAGTCATGAGTAACGGAAGTGCACCATGGTATTAAACTCACATTTTCCGTAGCTATATGCACGCCAGCGATCATCTTCAGATGATTTCGCTTTGTGAAGTTCCCTGAGTTCTTCCAACTGCTTAATAGTCAGAATACATACAAGAAAAGTGCCAAGAACATTGCCTTGTCGACGATATGTTGGTTAACGCAGACCGTTGGTTTCTGCCATTTGAGGTCACATGCAAAACCCTAGGAGAATACAAGATAACGAGAAGATCGGGTCAGGCTTTCCGCAGAGGGAAGTTGACTCACCCTTCTCGGTGCTGGTCCTCCGTGGTAGTCGAACTCGTTGCCCTCACCGTCTGAATCTGATGCATCTCGATTCCACTGGATAAAAAAATGTAGCCTAACGGTTCGAATCACCGACGACTCTACTAACCTGGGCTTCACGATCAGCCCTCGCTTGGGCATAGTACTCTGAAAGGGGATCTTCATTTTCCGGTGCCTTAGTTGCATGCCCGTGGTCTTTGCCCCCTTCGACAAATTTGAGGTCAAGTGGAGGTGGTGGCAACAGGGTGAGAGTAACACCCCGCCCCTCGGTTTGAGCAGGCTTACTCTCCTGGGAAAAAGTACTGTAATAAAGGTAAGCGTCGAACGCCCGACTCTTCGCATGCTGGAACGTACGAGATGTGACTGATGTCACCACTTTGGTCATGTGGAGCATCTGGCCCCAACGCCAGATCATGAGCCGCTTCGCCGCCTTGCTTACCCCTGCGGATCTTCTTCCAGCGGCAACCAGCATCGATCCGTTCCGAAAACGCTGCGTGCATAAATTCGAAATCGAATGAATCACTGTCATCTCCACGGTCGCCTTCTGCCACGCCTTTTCCCTTATCGCTCTTACCCAATAATAATTTCGGTTTCTGCTTGCTTGTTCGTCCGTATCCTGAGACAACCCAGTCCCAAGTGACAGTGGGGATGTTGTCGGGTATGTCTGACAGAGATTTGAGCGACAGTGCACGCAGAGTGTGGCGAACGCCTGCATCTGTCACGATGTGCGTCACGATGGCCGGGTCATATCTTGGAATCAACGTTCCTCCGTGCTTCACAATCTGCGGAAAGCATGAGTACATCTCTGATGCTATACCCAAGTCCACTTCAAACCTCCTGCAGAGTGACGGGAGTCGATGCCAAGCGACACCGCACTCACAGATCACAGACATGTGGTGTATAGGGCCGAACATCTCGGACGGAGGTGGCAGTGAGAAGAAAGATTGGAAAAATGACTCACGTATTCCATGCGTCCCCGGGTTGTAGTGCTCGCGTACATCATGTCACCCCCAACGTAAAATATACGCTTTCCTTCGAGATAGTTCGTCTTGAGCTTGGCGTGTAGATCGAGGCACGATTGTAGCTTCTGAGCATACTCAAGGGGGGTAATGAGTTTCGGCTTGTCCTTCACTTTCTTACCGCCACTCCCGTTGCTGGAGGCTTTCCTGGACCTCCTACCGCTATTCACTGTCTTACGTGCCTTTGGTTCCTTTGGAATGAGCGTATTGGATGAGGAAGGCTGCGCCTCAGTAGAAAGCACGTGGGAACCCCCGCCCGCATGGCAGGACTGTCCAGACAGTGTGCCTCCAGGGCTCGTGACATTGCTGACATCTAGGGGTGCTGCTGTATTAAATCCTGCTGGCGTTCTGGGCAGTGGGTTCTTTCCAATGCCGCAAGCCTCGTGGGGATCGTCAGTTACCCTAGAGGATGAAGGTGCAATAACGCTCGGATGGACACCTGCATTCAATGTAACCTTCTGGATCCCTTCTGCAGGCGACAGGTTTGGAGAATTCTCCAGGGATTCAGAGTTGTTCCTTCCGTAACCATCAAATGTGGAAATAGCTGTGTTATGGCGGGATAAAACCGGTGGGAGCGAGAATAACTCCATAACGGAAGGATCGTCAGGCGTGGAAACAAGTGGAGTGTTAAGTTTTTGTCCGTTCAGCGCCTGGACCATCTTCATCTCAGAACCGGGAGTATTTGCATATGTAGAAGATCCAGAAACTTCTTCTGTAATCGGCACAACCAGATCAGTTGTCTGAACCATTTGAGCCTGCACAGAGGGCGCTATCGGGTCCCGGTCACATTCATGGGCTAAACCAGTGGAGCCAGACTCGCTGTTTCGGCCCCTCGTACCCGAACGAACCTGTCGAGACCCCTTCGTCCCAACAAAGCGAGCAGAAGTATACTCCGAGAAATGTTCGACAGTGGCACCACTTCCTCGTGCTGTCGTCCTCGAGGCATCGGGATCCAGATTTGGGCCCTCAGACACACTGGCACGGAGAAAACGATTTATCGGATTGGGAATAGAATGTTCTCCCATTGTTTTGCGCCGCTTAGCGCAACGTGCTGCGGCATGTGTGCTTTTCCCAATAGTTTCCTCGTGTCATTCTGGGAGTGATCTCAAATGGGAGAGAAGGAAACGCACGTGGAAGAAGGCATGATACCAAGGAATACAGAGTTCGGTTCATTTCCTACATCGGCTATTTCTGCGCTGTTGTTCTCTCTGGCCATCTTTAGTCCCAAAGATCGTGTGTGTCTGTTGAAAGTTAGCTGTCGCTACAACCTATGATTCGTCCCGATAAACAAGGCTCACTGCCTCTGCGAGTTTATCGGAGAGGGTGGTACTCCGATGTCTTCTAAGCCACTGACACGCCCCTGTGTTGATCTGCGGTTGCATCCAGGTGAATGAAGCGCCAAGCCAGCCTTCATAAGTCTAATAACATACTGGTTCTTCCGCGTGACCGCAAGACGCGTTTGGATATATTCATCGACATCCTCGTCAGGAATGCTCATTCGTCTGTCGCGTTCTGCAAAAAAATCTTCGACATCATTCATGGCCGCAACGCTGAGTGTGGGCTCGAGCAACTGATTCGAGAATTGTGGCGCTTTACGTGTTTAGGGGAATGACAAGTACGAAGTCTGTCACATTGACAGACTGTCACACGGAAGGAACCGGAGGCACGTGACTTCCACACCTCAAACGCGTTCAGAAGCGAACGTCGGTTGTTGCTTCAAGTTTTGGCAGTCTTTGCGGCACCGCGTACTCATTCCAAACGAGGGGTTTCAAAGCCCAGTAGTCAAGGCAAGGGATGTAATTGTACCAGCAACCGAGCTCGACCGTGAGAGCTTGCATTAGCCTTATGCGCCCGCCAGAGATCGCTTGGCCGCCTGACGATCTCAAACCATCCTGCATTGTGTTGCCTCAATGTGTCATGTCCGACTTAGAATCCATGAAGACATGCGTGCCGTGGGTCCAAATCGGTCTTCTGAGGCGGTTCCGCTGATCACGTAAGTTACAGGCTGTACACCTTCCTTCCCACTGCCATTTCGTTCAGGAAATTTTGGTTCGTGTTATTCGACGCGACCCTTCCTTGACTCAGATTTGTTTACCATCTTTCGCCACTGATCGATGGTTCCCTACTGTCCATCGTTTTGTGCTTTTGCTTGTTTGCCTCTTTCCGTTCGTGTGGCGCCCAGAATCTGAGTCTACCGGACCCACGCGGACTCAAATCACCACTCAGCGATTCGCTTTCTCCAGTACTCGTCCGTTGTCTCGTTGCCTGGCACAACATCGTCTATCCCCAAGACTCGTTCATTTTACCCTCAGAAGCATCTCATCTAACTGGCCCACATGCATGTTTCTCATCCCAACGCTGTATTCAACAGGGCCGCTTGTTTCGACCTCGTGCCCAGCTTCTACTCTGTTTCGCTGAGTTACTATCGGTATAAAACTCAGTAGTTGCAGCGGCGTCCAATTTTTGTCTTGCCAACGCACTGTCATCTCCATCATACACAGTAGGCATACTTGTCCTACCTTCGCCTCCCCCACTCAGTTGGTCATGGCGATTGAGTTCAATAACCGCCAATATCTGCAGGACGACGATGAAGCGGATATTAATGGAATTCCCTCCCCCGGCACGCCAAACTCCATGGGCTCTGATGACGACGACGACGGTTCTTCTGATACTTCGTCGATTCTGACTGAACTCGGAGCAGACGATTTCCCAGGCCACTTCAGAGAGCACGGTGGCCGGCTCTTCCATTCTCATGGTAACTTGCCATATCCATTGCCTGTTGACGGCAATGAACAAATGGTGTGTCGACATTTTTTTTGCCTGTCTCTCGTCCTTATTGAGTTCTTTTCAGAGGCTCAACGCGCAACACAAGATTTTGCGCGACCTCTTGGGTTCTCACTTCGTCGGTCCCGTCACCGAAGCGTTAGCCTACGAGCCGGGCAGGCAGAAACGCGTCCTCGACCTCTGCACGGGGACCGGTCGATGGTGAGTGATTTCATCTGATTGGACTTTAATCCATCTAATCCGAGTGTGCTGGATATGTTTGATAGGTTAATGGATATGGCAAGTCAATTTAGACATGTCAGGTTCTCCGGCATAGACATTGGTACGTACATTGCACGTTGCTTTCGTTCCGCAGTTTCAACCTTATTGGTTGCCTACTCCCGCTGTCTGACTCTATCAACATGCAGTTCCGATCGCGACTAGGCGTCCCCACTCGAACGCCCACTTCGAGATTCTCGATGTCACGGAGCCCCTTCGGTGGCCTGACGGCGTGATGGACTTTGTCCATGCACGTAACGTTTCGCTGGCGGCATGTCATTTATTCATGTTATTCCCTTACTTTTCATCATTCCACAAACAGATACCCAACTATCCGGAGATGCTACGCGAAGCCGCTCGTGTTCTGCGACGTGGCGGCATCTTCCTCTCCGGTGAAATCGGCCGGTACGTTGCCTTCGCCCCCGGTTACCCTGGCAACCCAGCTGCCGATGCCCCCGGCGCTACCCGATTCTTCAAAGTTGTCAACGATCTCTTGGAACGTGTTGGGCTTCACGAGATCACAGGGCACATCCCCCACTGGCTAAGAGACACTGGGATGTTCACCGGTGGTCGTATCCAAGAACATCTCATTCCCATTGGGGAATGGCACCCGTCCGCGCGCCAGAGGACTCTGGGCCGTGCTTACCTCGATGCGATGACCGTGTTCGCGGAAAGCCTCAAACCATTTCTGAGGGACCAAGGAGGTCTCTCCGAGCGGGAAATATGCGAACTGATCGACGGGTACGTTCGCGACATGCGCTGTGTCCCTGGTCTGGTGAGCGTCTACCAGACCGTGTGGACGTTCAGGGCGTGAGTGGTCTTCGGGTTTGAATTCCACTCAAGTTGTTTCGCGAGGAACTTTGACCATTCCTGTTTTTTTTTCTTTTCTTTTCGCTCTTTTTGGAAATTGCTTTGCTTGTTCTATGTTCTCAGATGCTTCCGGCTTTGTCCTTCTCGTTAATGTATTGCTCCTGAGCCTTGTAGCTTGCTTTCACGCTCCATCTTGCTGTGTTGCTCGTTAGTCGTGTTGTAGTCGAAAACTCATGTTGTGTGTCGTGTTGCTTTGAAATCCATCACCCCACTACCCTACTCCGACCCTGGCGCAGGTCTACTGCTAGGTATTCGAATTCATTGGAGGTGACGAAAAATAATAATGCTGTAGATGGCAGATTACGAGGGTTATTGGAAACTTCAAACGACATGTTGTCTTGGATCCGACGTCGTTGTTCTCACACGGACGGTTTATTGAAAAGCACCCGGAGTAAGCCAATTCCCAAGGTATCGCTGGGGTCTTCCTATGAAATAGTTGGGTCTCAACAAGCTAGGATGGCGGATATGTAGGACGACCATTCAGGTAACTTGTTGATCATTGTTGACGTTTGGGGTGGTCAAATAAGCTACAACAACTACATTCCACCCGGAATCATCTTCGGAACTGTGACGTGTGTGCGCCTTCTCTGGCAGGCGCATCTTCGGTAGTCCTTCGCATGTCGGACCCTGTTTCTCATATAAAGACATGTGCCGGACCACTCGCCCCAGTTTCTTCTTTCCTTCCCCCGCTCACTCCCCCATTAATCCCTTTGTTTACTCGCGCATACATCCATCCCTTGATCAGGTTTCCTCGCGTCCACGGAGGCCTGAATAAATCAATTATGCCTGGATGTATGCGTCCTCCCTGCCAGTGGGTACCGCTCACGTACGTCCTTGAGTTCCAAATGTAGGACAGGGAGGCCCCATTGTCACCCCTCGTGGTTGGATTCGCCACCCCCTATTTTCCCGTCTCAGTCACGCGACGCGACGTCGCATCCTTGCCGTCTCTTTTTCGCGCCTATAGGGACCGCCGCCAATAGTCACGTCGAACTCGTCGGTAATCGGAGTTCGTCACCTCTGACTACCCATATACCATCGACTCCTCATTTCGACAGGCCGCGAACCCCTCGATGTATAACGCCTATCGCACACGCATTCGCTGTCGCTGCCACGATGTACATACCTCGCGTGGTAAATTTACAATCCACCGTAAGTGATCTCCCCGGGGATTTACGGTACCCAGGTAAGCGAGCATCGTTTCGAGTGTTCTGCGATGCGGTCAATACACTTGGGTACATGATCAAACGTACGTGTGCGCACACTTGAGCTAAGTTATCGACGAATCCGTCCTGATCTCGGCCGTCTGAGTGCAGCCGGTCTCGCGACATCGACATGTTCAAGTTATTGTCTCTGCTCATGTTTCACTCCTTTAAAGGTGCGGCAGGAAGGGCCAGATTATCGAGGCATCGAGCGAATCATTGACATTCTTGACGAACGGAGGCCGAGTCAGTCAATTTGTTGATTCGCAGACCAGGCAACACGCCGCGTTTAGAGCTAATCTTAGATGCTTGAACATGACACCTCGATGGGTCAAAAGGTGCGATTCGGAGTAGTTCTAGTTTGAGTTTCTTACCACCATCTTAATCTCTGTCGAGAATCTCCGGCATCTTCAAGTTGCTTACCCGCGGCAGGTGCGTTGTTGAGAGGTCTTCACGTCGTTCGACAGATATATGGTACTATACCTTAGTAAACCAGTGTGGAATGAGGTGACGAGAGATAATCTGTGGGATGGCATGATTGAACGTGGAACTGAACTTACTCGGAATGACAACTCCGATGCAGCTCCCCGGGGTCGAGATTCGAGAAACTCGTCGATCTTCTGGACAAAGGTGATCTTAGACATGATGGGAAAATGTCAGAAACGCCCGTTAGACAGTCGTCATTCCCTATCGGAGGTGTTCCTCTAGAATTAGATGAACGAAAACAAGACGGACGAGCCAAGAGAGCGTATCTGAGTTGTGCGTACAACAGATCGATGGGGGGGTGCGATGCATGCAGGCGCTGAAGCTTTCAGTGAGGGTACTCTTCGTTGGCAGACTCTGACTATCTCCGTCTTCATCGACGCGGCGCTTCAATGGCACAATTCTCGTATTTTCGCTACTCAGTGTCAACGTTGTAACTCGACGTTGTAACTTGAGTATTACAGGGTATCCGAAACTATTGTCGATAGCGTGAGTCCAATGAAATCTGATGTGCACACTCCAACTACATCGCAGTCATGCACCAATCCGTGTCCATGTTCGAGGCGTTCGTTCGGCGCTCAAAGAGGAATGGTGCCTGTCAGCCTAAAGTCCCTGCTACTCGCACCAATCGAGAATGTGATCGTGCCGTTCGGCTTAGCCCATCCCTGACGGACAACATCCCAGATCGACAAGTCATACCGCGAAAGCGTGATCGATGCTTGAGACGTTTGGCCTGGCTCGAGTTCAATATTTGTGAAACCTTTCAAGATCGAGGGAGGCTCGTTCGCCGATGCAGGGTGATGCAAGTAGAGTTGGGGGACCTAAGAAGGGTGGTGCGGAAGCCTGTTAGGGCGAGCGACCTGAGGAAACGAATGATTTAGGCTTACCTCGCCACCGAAGCAGGAACCCGAGTTCATCACATTGAATGTCACCTGGAATGCAGGCATGTGAAGCCTAGCGGTAAGGAAAAAAAGGAGGGTCAGATAAACGCTTTCCGCCAATGAAAGGAAATTACCACAGAGCGGTGGTTGAACCCTGAGCGATTGGAGTCGCGCCTCCATTAGCCCAATTGTCGATGAGCTCTGTCTCTGGGCCATCCGTGGAAGCAATGGGGGTGATTGCAACGTCAGAGTATCCGAAGGATGTGTAGCTCAAACCGAAACCAAACTCATAGCGGGGGGTGATGTTTTTCTAGCAGACCGTATAAGGAACGTCAACTGTTTGACCACCGTTCACTCACAGCGTCGAACCAACGATAATCAATGAAAAGCCTGAATGACTTGATGAGCACGGTATGTTATCGAGTAGTTGGGTTGAAGAACATACCCTTCGGTATAGTTGATGGGCAGGATTTCAGTCCCACCACCACCCAAGGTAAGTTGAGCGGAATAATCACTAGCGTTCTTAGCGATCGTGTATGGCAAGCGCCCAGATGGATTCCAATCCCCGTACAAAATATCCGCGATTGCACTGCCAGCTTCATTTCCACCAAGGCTGGCCCAGACGATCTGGATCAACTAATCAGAGACAATGAAGACAAACATGAGTCAAGGAACGCTGACAGCGGTGACGTTGGGGTGCTCAACCCAAGGTTCGAGAATGAGGGGTCCAACGCTGTTTGTAACGACGATTGTATTGTTGTTCTGAGCCGCAACAGCAAGGATGAGTTGGTCGCCTTCGTGCCAAGCCGTCAGATTGTTCCTGTCACCAACGTTCCCATCAACAGTAATATAGGCCTGTACCAAGGTCAGCAACGAACAGGTGAAACTGTATTTCGTACCTCTCCGGAGTCAGAGTTCACGAAAACGATGGCAACCTCTTGATCAACGACTGCACTTGCTGCCGCGTTGAGGTCCCAGTTGTCGAAGTCCCATGAGAAAATTGTCTGATCGACTCTGGCGCGAGCTTGAATGGCTTCATATGGCTGACACGAGAAAAAAAAAGGTTCAGCATTCAGAAGAAAAAAACATCCATCCTCGGAAAATTCGACCCACAGAGACAAGATACGTAAACCTGTCTGTTCTTTAGGTCGAGTTAGCGAGCACACAGGGGTCGATCTGAGGAAGTACACATACCCAGATCCCCAGCCCATGGCAAGGACTCCGGTTGGGTCACCGCCCTGGTCCGCGTACTCGTTGGGCCCAGATTCAGGTGGCGCTGCATCGCTTCCAACCAAGACGATACTCTTGGGTTTCTGCAAAGGTAGTGCACCTTCGTTCTTAAGCAAAACAATGCCACCGGTTGCGACCTCCTTAACGACTTGGACGTGGTCACTCTGAGCATTGACTTGCTGGTTGATAGGGTCATGGATATTCCAGGAGTCGATGGTCGTCTGTGGATAGCCTTGATCCTGGTGGGTGTAGTACCATGCGGCGACAATACGCGTAGCCATATCATCGAGACGGGACAACGAGATGGTGTTATTCTTGACATACGCGGTCAGGTTACCACCGAAGTAGGAGGTGCCCGAGTCAAAAGTGATGTCTCCAGGCATAGTCATCTGTAAAATTGCCGTTAATAAATACTAGAGTAGATGGCCAAAATGCACAGACGTCAAGACCTTCAACAGCCGACAGTGTATTCATGGTTGCAGCCCAATCCGACATAATAACTTTTGGAATCTTAGCACATGAATTCAACCTTTCTGCAAAAAAGATGCTTACAGCCCTGGAAACCAAACTCCCTCTTTAGAATGTCATTCAGGGTCTTGTTATTGTTGCAGGCATAGGTGTCATTGATGAGGTCTTGACCAGAGGTTAGAGCGCGGAGGACATGTAGGTAGACGTTACTGACTATAGCTACACATGACTGCTGAGACACCAGCCATCACAGAACGCATGAATGGTTGCGCGTAGATTTCATGCTGGGTACGGTCATCGACGTTGGACGATTCTTGGGTACGCATCCACTCTTGCTCGCTGCCATGGATGGAGCATAAACGATCAACAGGTACGGCGAACCGCACATCAACTCAACTTGTTAATGTAGTGTTTGGCAGTGGCCTGGACACCAGCAGCTTGGATACCGAGAATGGTTTCGTACGCGGCTTCTCCAGTAAGGAACGGGTCAGCACCAAAGCCTTCCCAGTTACGTCCACCCTGAGCAACGCGTCCCATGTTCATCATAGGACCGAGGGCAATATTAACACCCTTGGCCTTGAATTCCTGACCCATCGCGAGTCCACGTGCCCGTATCAAAGCACGGTTCCATCTACAAAAAAATTACATCCGTTATGATGAAACTGGTCTGAGCCACTCACGTTGACGCTGCGGTCACACCAGCTGGAAACGAGCTCACTAGATCGGTGAAGCGGACTCCGAGGGGCGAGTCCTTGTAAAACGTTTGAGAGGAAAGGACCTTTTTGATATCACGAATCAACCTACCTGAAGACAGAGACCAGGAAAGTCGACAACCGGGGGGATATTTCCTACACAAAGACCATTCGCCCAGCCAACGCCAGTGGTAATATTAACCTTTTGTTCGATTGTATAGTTGGAGATCTACAACACGGGAAAAGTGCCGGGATTGGTAAGAAATCCGGAGCAAAAAAATGACACGAACCAATGCTTGAGCCTTGGAATACGCTGTGGCCCATGCAGGTGCGAAGTCAGGCACGATGACTGGGTCGGGGCTGACGGAGGGAGGGTATAATGGGTCAGTCTCAGGGAAGATTGGCGGTTGTGGGAGGAGTGTGGGTGTGGGGAATGGGGTGAAGGGATACGTTGAAATTGGGACAGTGAGTGGCCCACTCGGAGTTGAGACGCTCGGGTTGGAGCCAGAAGGGACAGAGGTACCAGACAAACTTGGCGCAGTGGTGGAAGGAGCGGATGGAGTTAAACCCGTTGGAGCGGTGCTAGAAGGAGAAGAGGTCGCACTCCCCGAAGTTGAGGGGGCAGACGGGGAACTGCTGCCCCTCGCAAGGATGTACGGAGCCCATACCAGTAAGAACGACAGCCTGAGGAACTTTCGCGCCATCGCCATCGGGGTAAGCGGGGCGAATGTGGTCGAAGTGCGCAACAATCATGGCATCAGCGTATTTAAGGGTCGTGACTCCGACGATTCTCGTCATAAAGTACCCCAACATGGTGGCATGAAGCTTACGTGACACATGGAAAGCCCGTTGCACGATAGATCGCTTACAAAAATAGACACGTTCGGAGTTTGAAGCTGGGAAGCTCTGGGCACGAGGTTTGTTGTTACAGCCGTCACCCGCCGCGTCGTCTCAAGCTCATCCCCCATGCCCTGCAATCGTCGCCCAATTCCCCACGGTGTCAAGCAGATGCGTGGTCGAAATGGAGTCCCAGCAAGAAGGGGTTCCGCTTACGAGGTCTCTAATCCGCTCGCTTACTAGGGTTGCAGAATCGACTCAGCGCCGAAGTTGATTTTCGTGTGGAAGAAGTCGTATTTTAATTTCTCTTGATGTCATGGCAAGGTGATTATGTTGACTGATTGCTCAAAACCAGAGAGCCCAGTGGAAAGATGACCTGACATCTCACTCTGTACAATGAACAACAGTGGCTACCTAATTGGGATATTTCGGTCGGAGAAGTCCGTTCAAAGTCCACCTGTACGTCAAAATTCCCGCTGCTTTAGCAGTGGGTTTTGTGGGGCGAGTGAAAAAATTTCGCGATCTGCGAGCGTTTTTGCAGGCGTTTTTGAACTTGGTAGTAGGTTCTCGTTACGTAACATTAGACTTGGCGTGCCAACTAGGGGTTTTGGGTCTCCATCGAACCCCTCGACCGTTGTTACATCCCTTCCATCTTCGTGACCTTGAATTGCTCAACAGATTCAGTTGGCGTTTTCGGCGATGTGCGCTTAATCGTGGTGTTTGATCTTACTCTCGCACGTTCTGAGACCTGAGTTCGAAGGCGCTCTCTTCGCGACTGACATTTAGCCTCAATATCGTGCTAAGGATGACGTAGACGGTCGGCAGAGCCGCGGCGGCGCGCGCAGAAATTGTGGTCGGTATGGACTGCCCAGATCTTTTCACGTCGTGATGCAGGAACAACTTGCACAGTCATACCGTCATCCGCGAGAACGTGCGCCATCACTTGAACCTCATGTTGACGATAGTCCTGGACCGTCTCCCGAAAGCCTTGAATGCTATGTGAATGTTTTTGATCCTGGAGACGAACATTCATGTTCAACACATACCTTGGATTGCTTGCCAGTGCTTTTCAATGTCGGCAATAGCCACAGTGTGCCTTGGACGGAAACATCCTGGTGATATGCGGAGAGCACTCGTATCTCATTTTGCCAAATTTGCAATCATAAATTAGATTCCCCGACGAGCCTTAATATAAGAACAGAAGTAGCGGGCCCTGCCGCGATAGCTGGCGCTACTTATTTTACGGACCGCTCTATCGTTCTGCAACGGGCTGTGGCGATTCACGAACTTGAAACCACATCCCTCGAGATTTGATGGTCAACGGCCCGGTCATCACTTTCCACGTCGCTCGCCAGGGCTTAAGGAGCAGGCAAAGCACTCGCAGGGCTGCTGCAAATACTGTAATGTTCCCGTACTACTAGAGCTTGAGTGCAGGTATAATGGTTCCTATGGATACTTGACGGAAAACCGTAAAACACGTCGGGACTCGGGAGTTGAGATCCCCGCTCAGCGCTCATCTGTGAGTCAGTGACAGCCTGAATTTGATTAACTAACAGTGTGGGGCACGCGGACGGATCCCGGAGGACCTATTCGTTGGGGCCCTACGGTCATTCAGGGTTCATGTCATGCCTGTTAGAGTTGGTGTTGCGAGTCTGTGGCGGCTCTTCAATGCATATCGGAACTTAGCGAAAGAGACGCATATATTATTTTGTTGTCTATTATGAAGCTAGAAAGGTTATCTCAAATATTATCTTTTGTGAAGCTATGACTTTTGAGGCACTCAAAATATTGAAACTCCGGCAGCAGTGGGTCATGATCCGGCCCTGCCGGTTTCCGACTTGCGCTCTGCGCCATCGTTTTACGTCCATTGTGAAATTGGATTATGTGCAGTTTTTTCGTTCACACCAGAGTGTCAAGTGCCGTTCATTTGCTGTTCGTTTCAATTGAGGCAAGGCAAGTCACCTCGACGTTGACAGTCCAGTCGAAAGAATGACATGTCTCGCGGCGTTCTCCAGTTCCAGCAGACGGTAGAGAATGAATATTAATCATTGGCGGGTTCGACGTTAGTATGAACTCCAATCGTTCTCTGCCGCGGTATCGTATTCGATCATGATCTTCCACCTACCGCAGTGGCAATCAGAGTATCAATGGAGGATGCGTTGACGTTATCGCCCACTAACAACAGGCTACATGTCGTTCTTGATACTCACTGCATATCCTAGTGTAGTGAATTCTCGCCCGAGGCCACGGAACATGCACGCTGTCAGCATGTGTGCGATGACGGTTGTCGAGACGAATTTGTATTTCTTCCTAAACGTTTCATACGGTCCTGACCTCCCAAGGGCTGTGATTAATTCGCAAAGAGAGGGGGCCACGAACGAAGAGCATGAAGAAGTCACAGTGTAGGCAAAATTCTGTAAATAGCTGTAATCGTTGCTACTGTACTCAACTTGAATGAACCCGCGCGTTCAGAACAACGCGAACGAGTGACATGTCAGTGCTGAAGTCAGCCGTGGGGCCAGGTGACGCGGAGGGCCTTGCTATAAGTACATACTTTGACTCAATTGGGTATATGTACAATCATGTGTTGTGGCACTTCCCCCCCAATCCCCGAGGTTCGTTATTTTTATCGTAACGGCGCCAAGGCGCCAGTCCCCGACTCCAGTACTGCTACATATGGGTTAACAGATGGTACCTGAGTTAACAATTTTGTAAAATATTTATCCTGAAAATGATGACATAACATATTATCTTATATGTATTCTAAGTAATTATCAAGTACATATATTGAGTTTGTCGTAGAATTTGACATCGATAAATATTTATCTCCTTATTTTGGATAATCCATTAAATATTTGTGATGGACATAGTTGTCAACTTAGGTACCATCTGTTAAACCATATATAGCAACTATGTATTATCGTCTTTTTCGACTGTGTCCCAGGTGTATGTAGTATGTACAAGCAGAACGAGCCTGACTTCTAAGGTACAACAGAAAGTGACTGTTAACGCCGCCCCCTCACCCCGAGTGCGGTTGCTGGCCTCGATGCGAGTATCTCACCTCATTTTCATGCCCACGTGTCGAATTACTACTCTTTCTGTAGATGACTATGCCCGGAGGAATCAGCCGGTGAAAATCCTTGTAATCTCACAGCTTTTGTCATCAACGACACTATTGCCCGTCTCGGCGACATGGCTACACTATCGTCGCCTTGTGATACTTTGTGCATCGGGATGAGGATAACCCACTCGTTACGACCTTGCGACGAATCCTTATGTCAATGTTCAAGATAACCACACGACGGTCGTGCGTCAGATCGCAACAGGGGGCATGGTTTTGTTGAAGAACGAGGGTGCACTGCCATTGGACAAGCCAAGAAGCATCGTCCTCGTGGGCAGTGGGCACCGATGCTACACCGCCAACATCCAGCATGAATAAGAATGTCGACCAGGGTGGCGACCCGAACGGTATTCTTGCCATGCGATGCGGATCTGGGTGCGTTTCTGTCCTTGTGCTGAATAGCATTCCTTAACGGGCGGGTACAAGACTAACAATTTCACGTATCTTATTTCTGTAAATCACTCACTTCGGTGATATATTTGACCTAGTCCTGTGAGGCCAACCAGGCACGCGCCATTTTGGACCAAGCCAATGTGTTCTGGGTCTTCGATTCAGATAACTGGGATCTCGACAAGGCTGGAAACTTGTCATCGACAAGGAAGTGGCCACCGTTTCTGTGAATTCGGACTCCGGAGAGGTGGGAAACACGATATGCTTCACCTGGGCGTCACTGACTTCGGTATAGGGTTGTATTACTGTCGATTGGAACAAAGGTGATCGGCAAAACCTGACGACTTGTCACGAAGGCGATCAACTTATCCTGTTGTGCCGGTCCGGCCTAAAAGCCCTGAGCCGTCAAAGCCGTCAGCAACACGATCGTCGTTACAAACAGCGTCGGTATATCAATCAGTTTGTAGGGAGAGGTGACGAAGGACAAGTTGTTCCATGTCATGAAGAATATCGTTCACCGCACGATGGTGCAACATGGGATTCCGACAAAGGGTTCGATTCCAGGGGCAAGTCACGAGGTTGATTGCGGCGCTTTCGATGCACGACGATGTTGGACAATTCGTCAGGAGCACAGCGTTGCCTTCTCAGGCGCAAGGTATGCAATTCTGGTCCCATATAGATCAGCGCTGATCGTATGTTGATAGCCTATGCGAACGTGGCAATGTTCACAACTAAAAGCTGGTTTACTAGTTTGGTCAGAACGAGGACGGGAGAGCTGGGATTGCTTCCAACACTCCAGGTACTTGTACCCTTTGATTGCGTGTGCGAATTTGGAAAAGGAATGGTTTATAGGATACGACGTTGCGTTGTGCCAGGTGGGGAGATGCATGGAGACCCGGAAATTACTGCGTTCAACACGGCCTAGGTTGGCTGTCTCGTTGGTTCTGGAGGTTGTTGTGCAACAGGCGGCAGAGCCGACTTGGCCTAAGCACGACTCGGATCATCCATGAAACCGTTGTCACAGCCCAAGCCAAAAAGAAAATCGCACAGCGTACTACATACTTTAACTTACGCGAGTAGCCTACTAGTCGTTGACTTGCCTCGAAAGATATTCCAACGATCCACGCGACTTGATACGACAAAACATAGGTGAATTGAGCGTTTCAGCGCCCTCCCTGAACGATCCCGCCTACTTTGAATCCCACTTGGGCTGTTCCCGCAAGTGTCCGCGGGCATAGACCCGAATCCAACCACTGATCCAACCGTCTTGCACTATTCGTGCCCCGCCCCGAATTACCCCTCCTGCCATACTTCCCGGTACATCCGTTGTCCCACCCCACAGAGCAACAACGCCGGACAACACAACAACGTCGCAATCCAATACACACCCGACCTCTTCTCCACCTTGAGCTCGTACGGCATACGCGCGGGCCACCTCTTCTCCTCTCCCCTTTGGTCTTCCGTTCCCGTGGCACCCGCCTCGTCGCCCTCAGGCTGCATTAGCTTAATCATGTGCCCTACAGATTCGTAGACTTCACCTGTGCAAACGATACCATCAGCCGTTGACACCACCGAGGCCGACAGAGTGCAAATAAAAGTAAAAAGTAGACATTGCGATGGACGCACCCGTGCGTGGGCCTCGACCCTTTTCGTCGTACTCGAGCGTTAACCCGTTGTAGTACTCGTGGCTCAAGTTCCAAAACGTTTCTTCTGTCAGGACCCTGTCGCGCACAGACCCTGTACGATAAACACACCCCGGGCCGTCCATGAGAAAGAGTCCTCATACGACACGAAGCGACGACGTACCGTCCGTGGCTAGCAATCCCAACACAGTGCTCGTGGCGAAAAGCACGCCAGCGTGTCGGCTCCCGAGCAAACCCAACAGACCTTTGACGATCGGAGCGCGCAGTTCCTCTGTGTGGACGAATCGTAAATGTTTCGTCAAGCGAAAGGGTGCGATTTTTCGAGTCGACTGTACCTTCTGCAAAGAGGAATCGCAACGTTTCCATCGCGATCCTTTGTACTCTCCGATGTGGAATACGCAATGCGCTCACCACTGGTGGAACCAAGGTCAGCGTCTCGCGATTTGGAAGTGCGCTTCTGTCCTCATCTGCAGAGGGCTCAGTGGCAGATTAACAGAGACGAAAAAGGGAAGCCGACCGAATCTAGCGATTACGCGTAGGTAGTGCAACCCTGCATAAGTGCTTTGGTAGTTTTCAGGACCGATCATTCCGCGCAGCACGTCGATAGCCCCAGCTTTCAGGACGGCAGATCGCAACCGTTCTGCGAACCAAATAGTTTGTCAAACGTATTCCGAGTCAACCCACCGTATGCGACTGACCACATTCGAGTAGTTCGGATAGGACTTGGAGGCCATCTTCTCCGCGCAGGCCGTCGAACCAGCGACGCTGGAGCATACCCACGATACCGATGCAAGTACCGGTTGAATCGTCGGATACCATTACAGCCACATCATCTAACCGAGGGGGTAAATAAACCATCCCTTGTCATTGTCCACCAGGGTGACTTACCGATCTTCACGAGATGCGCCAGCGCCGACGCAGCAGAAAAAGCAGTCGATTTCTGGTTGAGCTGAGCTACGAGGACATGGATCGTTTTCGCTGTCTTGATGGCCTCCGTAACAGCCGACCTCACTAACGTTGCGAAATTGAGCTTCGGCCAACGAAAACGACGCCATGACGTCCCCGCACCTTGTGTATTCCCGAGGGCTACCAAGGCAATAATAGCCCCATCGCGCTTGCTTGGGACGTGACTCTGAACTCGTTTCGCGAGTTTTCGCAGGTAAGCATCCTGGGACAACACGCGCTGGATGTCGTCTACGCTTGAAATCAGTCACGAGAATGGAGGTGGAACACACGATCATACCATATTGCGCGAATTGGACCAACGCATGACACGTTACTTGCTTGGTCTCGTCAGAGCAACGATCGAGCATGTCAAAAAAGGTGGTGAGTACTCCGAATTGGAGCATCGTCTCCCGTAGGTCATCTATGAGTCAATGTCAACGACACATTCTTGTCTTTGATTGCTATCGCGGACAAACCTTCTGGGAGGAGGGAGCAAAGGACACGGGTAGCAGCAGGTGCGACGAAGTCGTCAAATCGCTTGACCAGTCTGAGCAGGGTGGCGACGATGGGCCCCGATTTCATGATCGCCCTTCCGCTTTCTAGGACTTGTCAGCGGATGGTCACGAGACTACGGGAATACACACCATGATTCGCCAATCTATCCACGACACTCAACACGGAGACTAGCGCTGGGCTGCCTGGAGAGATCAACGTAAGCCTTACATGCGAACGCTCAGACCGTTTCACTTGCAATTTGAATGCAACGCCTGGATAATATCAGTCACCACATCGATATCGATGAGTATTTGCGCGAGTTCGCCATCCACTGGCACAGATATCATTAATACAGGCGGACACAAGGCTAGACAGTGTCGACGCACGCTTCATCAACATGGACAAGGCTTGTGCGCTGTGGGGAGCAACGGTAGAAGTACCCTCGTCTTTGACGATGCGGTCGCTGTCGCAGAGTTTGACCAATAACTTCAAGTTCTCTTCGATGATCAGTCTTGCCTTCAAGTCCGTCTGCTTGCAAAGAGACGGCATATACATGCAAGCACGACGAAGGTCTCTGCCGCCCTTTAAAAGTTCAGAAACATCATTCGTGATTTGTTGACAAAGTTCGCCGCCATTCGTCGTCTCCGAAGGCCAATCCCATCCTAACTCGCAATAGGTGACCGCGGTACTGAGCCGTATCAATATATCGTTGCTCTTCAAAAATTTGGCCAAAATTTGTTTTGCATCCGTATAATTACTGATGGCGTCTTGGAAGTCATCTATCTATGGATCGTCATCGGCTCCGAGAGGAATGCAAGATACGAACTCACCGAAGCTCGCCATGAAGGCTAGACGGTCCAGCGCGTCCAGGTTTGGTTGGCCTCGCTTGAGATCGTCGAGTAGCGTCCGAACGGAACGTTTGTCGAAAATGTCCTTCTCCCACAAGTCTGATAGATTCTGAAGCCGCTGATGACTGGTTTCATCATTCCAAAACATAGGCTCTGGCCATCCTTCGGGGTTGTTGTAGAAATGGGCATAAGGTTTGTAGTTGTTCTTGAATAGCACGGACACGTGCACCTTTTGTCCTGGCAAAATTCTCCGGGGACCCGCGAGGTGAGGCCTGGTGACGGTGAGATGGCGCCTAAACGACGTTGTGCAACTTTACCTTATAGTATGTCTATCTGAGTTGTAGTATAGCAAACGGTTGAAAGGCAACAATTCCAACAGCCACCATCCGGGGTGCACCGTACGCGTGATCCGCTTGTTCAAGTCATCGATCTTCCACATCACGTCTGCAGGTTCCATCTCCAGCCCAGCATCGATAGCTTGACTCCGCATCCACAGCAACGGAATGTCCCCGGACTGGAGGTTCCCGTTATGTCTGTTGCCACCGCCACTTGTGACCTACGCGTCAGGATGCAGACATCGATCAGCTAATGGCAGGCTCACATGTCTGCATGACGGCCCGCAAACCAGACCTCCTTGATACGCCCGTCATCACTACAACTGGATCGTCCGCCATATACATACTCGGGCAAGAACTTGACGCGTCGCTCGTCCAAGGCGAGGGCATGTCGAAAATAGCAAATGTGTTCACAGGAAGTCGTCGTGCAAGGCAACGTCTTGTTCCTACCGAGGCCAACCGACGACACAGTATCCCTGGAAAGGGCGAACTAAGCGTGACAAAATGAGATTTGCGACAAGACTCACCACACCCCAACGAAATGTATATGAACATCACTTCGACAAAACGTCTTGTGGAATGTTTTCGCCAACTGAGTGTCGTTGGCCTTCTTCTTGGACTCTTTCGTCGCAGGCTGGCTGATGACACTGGCGGGTCGCGCCAAGCTCGGATCGTCGTCGTCTGTTTTCGAGTATAACTCGAAAGCACTGAGGGTGTGTCAGATGTGTACAAACCAAAGGAACGAGACATCTTACAATGGTATTTGCTCGTTATTTCCCGGAAGAAGCAGCCCGACCTTTGGAGTTCAGTGGTTGCTGTTAACTGACAACACTTTTTGGGAAACAGACTCACTCGAGCAATCATACCCGCTAACGCTCGGACTTGGTAAGCACCACGCGAATAGCCTGGAAAGGGTGTGAGAAATTCGTAGCACCATGAGACGAAATATCTCACCGAACAAAAATATCCTATCCCCATCTTGGTAGGTATCAGAAAGCCACCGGTAGGACGCCATGATGACCCTGTGTAGGTTCCTACCCCAGAATGAGATCGTCTGCTATAAAGCCTGGTGTAATGACGTACCGGCCAACAGCCATGTCCAGGTTATTCGATAATTGATGACCCAGGGGTGCCCCAGCAACCTTGGCGATCGCGCCGAGCCCACTGCTGTAATACGTGAGTTGTTTATCGCTCTTCGTGATGCGACTGTAGAGCTCGACGATGTTGGTATTCTACGAAATGGATGCGGGTTCGTGATGGGAGTCAAGCAACCCAAGTTGATCGATGTTACCTTGCTACCGAACTGATTCGCCGTGCCATCGATGCACACCACGAGGTTTCTTGAGCTTGTATGCGGACATTTGAACGTTCGAGGGGTCCGAGTCGAGTCCTCCTGCGCCGCCATTGCAAAGGTATGGGTAACTGCTGTGGAAGCGGTGGAAGCGGTGGAAGGTAGGGCGAGCTAGCCAGTGGGGTCAACGCACTGCGTTGTGCAATGAGGGAAACACGAGTTTCGGTTCTCGGATACAACGTGGTACGTGAATGCGCGCTTGGGAATGAGCCAACGCTGGTCAATGAATTATCTGACGCTCGCCTCCTTGCCATGCGGGTGCCATGTGTTGGCCTTGGTTTGAACATAGCGCTTCCGCCGCACGGTGTGCTGGGCTCGTTACTACACTCGATTGCATGTTTCAAAGGCAGTGCCCATGATGCAACTTGGATTTGGCAAGCCTCCAAGCGGGTCTGTCTCGGCGCTTAATCGAAGCTTGGAAGAGAGAGTCGAAGGTTGCTGGCTCGGGAATCGAATTGAAGACAGCTGTCGCCATCGCTGAACCAGCACCAAACCACGAGAAAGTAGTGCTATAAAGAGTCCAACTTGAAAATGGCGGGAGTTTTAGGCTGCGAGCGCTTAGCAGTAGCGTTAATCGGTCAGGCCTTGACTCGGCCATCGCCGATTCAGCTTTCACTCTATCTACCATGCGCGCCTACTACTTCGACGACATCCCCGGGGATCAACGCCTCCCCCACGACTCCGGTATACCTGTCAGCAACGCAGTCCTCGCTTCCATCGGTGTCCTCCACTGGCATATTCCCGTCCCCGTCCCCACGACAGGCGACTACCCCGAAATCGACGCCGTTGCCCGCGAGCGCGGATATAAGAACAGGGATGTCATCCTCATCACCAAGGAAGGTCTCGGCGATCTCTACGAGGCAAAGCTGAAGAGCTTCTACGAAGAGTGCGTTTCTGTTGGGCCCCTCCGCCGGGTTCGAATACTGATCAGAGATTGCGTTCTACAGGCATATGCACGAAGACGAGGAGATCAGGTATATCCTTGACGGCAGTGGCTTCTTTGATGTTCGTGGTACGCCCTGTATACTACCCTCAACTCTCTCACTTGTTTCTTACCTTGTCCGTTTCTGACAGATCACCCCACCGATAAGTGGATCCGATGCGCACTCGATACTGGCGACCTCATGGTCCTTCCCGCTGGCATTTACCACCGTTTCACGCTTGACGAGAAGAATATAATCAAGGCGATGAGGTTGTTCAAGGCAAGATCCCCATCGATATGTCGATCGCGCCCTCACCTCATTTCCACAGGACGAGCCCAAGTGGACGCCTTACAACAGGAGCAAAGCCACGGACGACAACTCATACAGAATTGAATACTTGCAGAGCATTGCTGTAAACTAAGCCCTTGTCGAGTTAGATCATATCGACGCTGTATGCTATATGTAAACGTTTACCGGCGCCAGTTCTCCGGGGACGCCCGTGCATAACACGAACGTCAGCGAACGAGGATCTCGCCCAATTGTATTCAGTATCAGGACACGAAACTCCACGCCCTCCCGAGGTTGACCTTCACCCGCTGGATGGTCTGACCTAGCCAGCCAGCGAGTATCAGGGGTATCGAGGTGTAATTAGGTTTGCGCTTGTGACTGGGTCACAATCGCACAAGTAGTTTTCCTTCAGAATGCTCCATCCTCGTGCGTAGGAAATGGCACAACCGGAAACGTGTTCTCTTCTTGCTGTGATACAGGTAGCTTACCATTGGCTTCCGATGCCCCGCTCTCGACGCTCTCTTTACCGGCAGTTCTGTGAAGCTGATCAGATCAATATCCTGACCAACCTCAGTTTTGCGAACGAATACCCTGTTTTTTGCAGGCCGCTTGTTGTCGTCCCCCCTGTGGATTACGCTCGCGACTTTTCCTATGCCTAGAGCCAACTACATGCGTGGTAGGCTCATCCACAACTTTCAAGCCTTGCTTTAAAAGGCGAACAAGACCTCTTCCTTTGAGGGTGGGAGTTGGAATAAATCGCCAGTGACCAAAACTAGCGTCTATGCTCGGAGAAAACGCACACACGCACCTAAATGCCTGCAAAGTTTCGGCTTGTTCGTCGAGCGTAGACAAAGCCATGCCACGACGCACACCAGGAGACGTGACTGTGTCGTATAGGCAACTCATCTTTGTCGATGATTATTAGTACCTGGTCATTTGAAGTGTGGGCCAAGTTCGCATACATCCGGTCTGGGTTAGATCCTCCCGGTCGTGATCTTGGTCCTACTAGTTCCCACAGCGGAGTACCAAATGTCAACCAACAAAAGACCAGTCAGAATCAAGCACTCTACGAGTCGAACGGACGACAGAACCTTGGCAGTCGACAGGTGTCAATGTGCTTACGGATAACGACGTGGTGCCCTAGAATATCTGCAGATCTAGTTGCGAGACTACAAGCCGACCACGCCGGGAAAAGTTATTCCTCATGATCCGATCACGGATGCCAGGAACAACGACAACGGTGCCACCATGCTCTTGGACGCCACATGTCGGTCCTCGCAGTGGAGGCGTTATAGCCCCGATCTAGTGGCATGATTGGTTTCATTTCTTTTTCCACGACGAGCTGAAGTACCCCGCGCCGGCCTTGGCAACAGACGCCGTTTGATCGGTGTCACAGTGGGACTAAACGAGACGCGCGACGTGAAGAATTGGGCTGTTTGGGGTCGTTCGCGTCGTTTTCGCCACTAGACTTGAACTGCTTGGCGTTGCTGGAGGCTGGCTCGAATGATTGTTTCCGAGACGCCATGGGAATGGTAGAGGTCGATCGAGATCGCATGCGTGCACCACGTGCGCGGATCTTTGTCAATATTCGGACCCCGAATACCCTGTTCACCTTGTTATCACCAACGCGCAGGACGGAGCCTTCATGCGTCAGGTACTTTATGGCTCGTCGAGAAAGTGCGAGGTCTGAAACGTTCCCGAAATGAGAACTGTATAGACAAGAGAGAACATATGGGGATAGTCGAAACATTTTGTCGGGAGTCGAGTAATTCAAACTTGAATCATCCGTTTGAACAGGATTCAGGAAGGATGTGGTCTGCGTGATCACACGAATCGGGGATAATAGGAAGGCATACCACACAGTACGGGATATTCGTGATGGGAGTCAGGGGTTTCGCAAAGGGGAGGTTCCAAGCATGTTCCAGAGAGCAGAGGGATGCGAGTGGGAAGAGAATGGTGAAATAAAGGGCACCGGATCGTGCGTGAGAATGGACCAAGGAGGTCAGGGGAGCTATCAAGGAACCCGCCGGTAGCGGAACAGGCGATAGTCTCGGGACTGGCTGTGCTAATTCGACGCCTTGAGATCTCACTAATACCCGTCTGGCTTACGCTTGTATCTGCGAATGAAAAGGCACGAAAAAATAAAATTTATACTGGACCCCAGGCCAGGACGGGTATTTGGCGGGTACGCGCAGACGTCAGTTTAACGGTCGGTGTTGGGGCGTCGCGGTTTACATGGTAGGTGTTGTGCCTGGGATTGGAGTGGGGGCACAGTGGGGGTAGGGGTGAGCCACATGGTCGACCAAATAGCCGAAATGAACGCCGGAAACGCTATTGCGCGTCCCCTTCGTCATCGCTCTATCCTGCGATCCTACTAGCACGGCGACGAGAGTACCTCGCCGATGAGGCCACTCTCATGGCGACAGGGTGAAACTAAACGGAACGAGTCTCAGATAGCGAAACAGGGGTATACTGCAAGTCTTGAAGGCATTTAAACTCGAGCGAGTCAAGGTCAAAGTCTTCAGCACAACTGACCCGACTTTAATCTCCATCGAATTCGCATCATGCGCGCCTACTACTTTGACGACCTTCCCGGCGATCGAAGCCTCCCCCACGAGTCCGGCGTGCCCGTCAGCAACGCCGCCCTCGCTTCTATCGGTGTCCTCTTCTGGAACATCCCCGTCCCAATTTCCGTGGCAAGTGACTTCGTCCAAGTCGACACAATCGCCCGCGAGCGCGACTACAAGACCATAGATGTCATGACAGTCACCAAAGAAGCTCTCGGCGATCTCTACGAGGAAAAGCTCAAGATATTCTATTCAGAGTGCGTTTCCTCTCGACCTACACGGGAGTTCCGTACTCAACCTCACGTTCCACAGACATATGCACGAAGACGAGGAGATCAGGTACATCCTCGAGGGAGGTGGCTTCTTTGACGTTCATGGTAGGCCCGTCTGCCACTGCCAGTTCTTGTAATCGTTTCTTACCCGACTTGGCGGTGGGCGCGTGGATAGAAAATGCAACCAACAAGTGGATCCGATTCGTAGTCAATGCAGGTGACCTCGTGCTCCTTCCAGCAGGGATCTACCACCGTTTCACGCTTGACGAGAGGAACATGATAAAGGCAAGGATGTTCTTCAAGGTAAAATCCTCATCAAATATCACATCACGCGTATCGTGCACTCACATATCATTCACCCATTCCCCAGGACCGGCTCAAATGGGTGCCCCACTACAGAGGCGAGACCGCGGACGTCAACCCATACAGGGTGGAATACCTGAAGAGTATTGCAGTATACTAAGCGCATGTAGCATTAGTTCTGTACGTTTACCCGGCCCAATTCTGCAAAGACGTCGGGTCCCACCCCGGTGTGCACCATGCGCTCGAAATACATACCAAATAATATACATACTGGTCCGAGCTGTCTCCGAGGTAGAATTCAAGAGGACGTTGAATCACTTAGGTGTTTGAAACGATCCATTCCATTCGATGAGTTTTGGGTGTGCCATGACCTGAGTCACCTGACACGTTCTCACCTCACGATAACCCGAGGGGAATGCTTTAAATTGGCACACCTTCTTATGGTCAAACCGCAGGACTTTGCAACCCGTCCGAGGATGCAGTAGTGCGACGTAACTCTGGCCTATACACCTTTCAGTATTTATGGTTTCAAAAATTGTCCACCGATCCATTTTATCAGAACGTCTGCAGTCCAAACTGGTGTCGAGAGTAGCCCAACCACGCCGAGAATGTACTTTTATTCCTCATGATCCGATTACGGATGATCGAATTGCCCAAGGACAATGACAACGGTGGCCACCGCACTCACCTTCGATGTTGGACGCTACGTATACCATGCTGGTGCTCGCTGTGGAGGCGTTATAACCCCGATCAATCGATTGGCATGATTGGTTTACCCGCACCAACACGTTCATTTCTTTTTCCATGCCGAGCTGAAGCAATTAATGCCGCTCTTCGCCGGCCTTGGCGACAGACGTCGTTTTGTCGGCGTCACAGGGGCTAGACGAGACGCGCGGCGTCAATAGTTGGGGGTGTTTGGGTCGGTGACCGAGAGGTTTATCGAGGTCGCTCGCGTCGTGCCGCCGCTGGACTAGTGCCGGCTCGAATGGTAGTTTCCGAGGCGCGCATCAATCAAGGGAATGATCAAAAACGTCATGTGCGCTGATCTTCGACAATACTCGGACCCCAAAAACCCTGTTCACCGAATCAGAATCATCGTGGTACCACCACGCCCAAGACGAAACCCTCGTGGGTCAGGTACTTCATTTCTCGTCGAGAAAGTCCAAGGTCTGAAACGTTCCTGAAAAGAGGACTGCGTGGCTAGGAGAGAATGGGGATAATCGAAACATTTTGTCGGGAGTCGAGTGATTTGAATCATCTGTTTGATCAGGAGGGCAAGAAGGATGTGGACCGCGTGATCACACGAATTGGAGTATATACATAGATCCGGTAGGGCGTGTAGGAAGACAGACCACACGGGAGGGGTCAGGAATTTCGCAAAGGGGAGGTTCCAAGAAGGTTCCAAGGAGTAGAGGGATGCGAGCGGGGAGAGAGAGAGGAGACAACGAGATAAAAAATCAAAGAAGCGCCGGTTGATCAGTTTGGGTAGTTTGCTGCGCAGCACAGAACTCTGATGACCTGACCGCACTGATTCAACACTTTGTCTCATTAGTATTAGCCTGACCACCTGCGCCGTAAATGATCGGTACACCAGCTGGCGCGTGCTTCAATCAAGAATTTTGAGCGGAAATGCGTGCACCGACGGGCGAAGAGTGGGTCGTGCAGCGCATCATGAGTTTCAACCAGGGTGCGTTGGGTGTCGTTCCATGGACAGACCCGACGCCGGCAGATATCAAAAGCTCGTCGTCTGCGTTCGCGCTGAGCCTATCCAAGATAACCCCTTACTTGTTTAATCCCGCGTCGGTGCGCGTCGTCGGGGGAGCTTCTGTGGCAGCGTGCAGCGCAAACGCTCGCGCTTGCGACGAACACCGACTATGTAAACCAGACTGTCAGCTGGGGACGTTGGGTCTTGAGGGGGCCGGTGCGACGACGACGGTTGTGAGTGGGGTTGGGGAGACGGTGTACGGGGGGTTTACGCTGGAACCTGTGGGCTCTGTGGTATTTGTGGTGGCTGCATAGGGAATTCCGGCTAGACAGCGTATGGGAGGGCAAAGAGCATAACAACAACACGATGTTTACCAGACAATGAATACGTGAGCTGAAGTCTACAGATTGACAAGATCTTTCCTATCCTCGGGGCCTATATGGCGTCGTGTGCCTGCAAGGATAACGTGAGCACACAAGTCACTCGAGACACAAAAAAGAAGCAGTAAAGTCAGAGCGAACTATACGTCTCGACATGGAAGTTAAGACAGGGATAACTGAACAAATAATAGAGTCTCATCCTTGGAAACCAGGGGAGGTAGGGGAATCGTGATATTGAAGTCTTACCCAAAGGAACAATTGTGCAGCAGTCGACAAGTAAATCTTGAGAGTTGGGACATGAAAAATTCCTCGAAGTGACGCTGAGGCCTGTGCAATTTAGG
>JBBPSD010000232.1:0-36786 GCA_038093415.1 Xerocomellus chrysenteron | reverse complement strand
AACGTCTCCTTGAATTGTGACGCCCCATCGACCTCGGGTGCGGATAGATCCGCCAATCCACTCCGGCGACCATACGTGTCTGCAGAGTATCCATCGTGCAACCTACCATCACCAGGTGACTCGTCCATCGGTTCAGGGAGGTTACGATGATCCCATGTCAGCACTCTTGGTTGACCCAAATTTGGAAGCTGCAGGTCATGAAGATGTGACGTGGCAGCGGCTACTCCGGTGAGTTCGAGAACTTTGCCTGTCATTCCGAGTGATCGCATGCGTATGCCCGTGGTTTTGAAGGTACTCGCATAATTAATACGAGATATCCATCCATCCATCTCTTTTTCCTCAGTTGTCTGGAAGAGAATATGACGTCCATCACGAGTGATGAGGCGAAAAGTATTCAAGTACTATGGTACAAGCAGGTGAGGACCAGAAAATTGTAGCGCGAACTAGCTCACCTTGCTATAGGATCGGTCCAAAACTGCCAGTGCGTCATTCAGGGAAATGATTTCATCAGGCTTGAACAATGCTGATGGTATGGGGGGTTTCCTTGGTGGATTGTTCCATGAGTGTAGTGTTGATGACCATGATAGATCACGGAAAAGAAGAAGCTGAGATCTCGTAAGTGCAACACTATATGGTCGCCACTTGCGATTCGATGGCTTTTTCCCCCCTTCCAACAGATCATCTTTACGATTGAGTACAGCGACTTTGGTGAGCTTGATGCTCCATGTCTCGGACGCAGATAGTTCGGGTGCGCCGCCAACACTCAAACCAAAGAATGGAGCCGTCGATCGCATGTCCGTTGATCCTATTTGTACCACGTTCCCCTTGGCAAAAGCTAGGAGGATCTCGTCATAGTTCCAAGAAGTACCAGTGCCATCCCATCGAAACGGGTTCTCAAGTGATATCTGGTCTTCGACGTTAACACGGAGCTGATCCAGCAAATCCTAAAATGACACCTGAGGCAAACTCGCGAGAGTGGTGGAAAGGACCCACATTCTTAATGAGATAGTAGGGATCGATCTTTGGTCTGCTCAGTAATGTATTCCCACTTTGTATCATTGGACTTGGAAGCCCAGATGACGTGGAGGGTCTAGTAAGGTTTCCTTCGACGCACCCTTCGGGGTCTAAGGGATCCTCGATAAAGATGAATGGTGCAAAAACGGTGTTGTCGTAGAAGCACTGAGGACTGTCATGAATGCAACACCGCAATGCCAACGTGGTTCTACATACACCAAGGACTTCCGGAATCAAGCCCGGGAGCGTCGTGTTCCTCAGGTAATCCGCCTTGGACATCTTCCGTTTATTTGACTTGTTAAACGCGTCGGTGTGTAACATGATCAGGCTAAACGCTAAGATATATGGATGATCTGAATAGAGTAACGTCATCGTCAATTTGCACGTCAGGAATATAAAGATGGCACACCTCTGGAAGTAAATAGGTCAGGGTTACACGAAAGATACCTATTCGCAAATGCTTCAATGACTCGATCAATTTGCTGTGTCTCCCTTGGTAGACCGACATCCATTAACAATCTACGAAGTGCGACGTCAAGAGGTTCTCCGTGAAATCCAAAGCGCTCGATAAATAGTTTGAGCGAATCAGTATAGACAAGGTCTCCGCTGCAGAAAGTAGTCAGAACGAGCAAAGACTCCACAGCACAATCTTACGCGGAGGCTAGGACTACAGCTATGTCGGCCTTAGAGACAAGCGACACCAATCTGTTAACGAAGGCTTCCGAAGATTCACCCGCTCGGGGTTTCAGGGTATCGGGCGGGATCTGGGACAGAGATGACCGAGGAGAACGAAAGGATGGAGACAACGTGACTCCATTGGAAACCAAGGGCCCACTTTTAGCGGTCGATGAGGCAAATAAGTTAACAGAAAGTCGATGCAGAAGTGGTGGATTAGTTGAGGAACGAGGTCGGGGGTTGGGCGATCCGATTTTGAATCGCGGAGTGGGATTGTCAGAGGACGACTGATTGCTCAAAGGAGGGACCGTGGACTGTTGTGATAAAGCAAAGAGAGAGCGCGAACGTGAACGCGAAAGAGCTGCGGAATCAGCCGTGGCTGGACGTCGCATGTGTGAACGATGTGAAACAAGAAAATTCGGATCGGCAGTGGATGGCCGAACATTGGTCCTATCTGGTGCAACCGGGGTGTGCGGCAAACTAGGAATGTTAGTACGAGCTGTCGGGGGGTGACGAACAGCGCGTTCTGAATGGTGCCTCGGGGGTCTCGCGGCACGAGCATTGCTATGTGATCGAGCGGGCGTGTCTGGAGGTGAAGTGAAGTCTACCCGGAGCGGGGAGGTGGGTTTTAACACTGGGAGCGAGGGCGACTCGGCTGGGACAGCGAGACGTTGCGAAGATGATGCCGAAAACGTGCGTGACCAGAATGAAGATTTTCGTACCAGGGGCGTGGAAGGAGAGTTTCCATTGGTAATGCAAGGCGAAGTTGGGGCTCGTTTCGCTGTAGTAAACATTTGTGTCAGTGAGACACCTCTGGCACGCTGTTGCTCGGGACTTGATGAGGGCTGCTGTGGCCGCAACGAAAACGTGCTCTTAGTTTTCCGCAGGACTTTCTCGGTGCTGCTATTCGGAAAGGATGTAAATGCAACAGAGTTGATCTGAGAGGGTGTGGATAACATGGGTGTGTTGTGGTAGGCATCCAGATATAAGGTAGGTTGCGGAGGAGTGTCGGCCACCTGCTGGACAGATATAGACACCCGAGCATCGTCTCGACGGGCGGTTGGTTCATAAGTAGTGATGTTTGCATCCGCCGGGGTTGGGGGAAGATCTTTCTCGAGAAGTAGTCTACGCGGGGACGTAGCGAACAGATTTGCGCTGTACTCATCTGTATTGGGTAAACCTGCAGGACTTTTGCGCGCTGAGGACGACACGGGAAGTATGCGGCGGGTCCAATGTGGTCGGGAGAAGAAATTGAGCCCACCGCTGGAGGTGTTGTCGGTGCTGTCTGGGGGTATAGGGTGGGTCTGCCGTGCTGGCGGTGGTACTGGCTTGGGATTCGCGATGGAACCTGAAGTGTCAGCACGGCGTGAAGGGGGGTGTCTATTTCCCAAACCGAGCACACCGACCATGAGTGCGACTTTGTACCGAAGCCGCTGGTTAAACGGGAGGAGGCGTCAAGCACAGTGAACGCAGGGAAATCGAATATCGCGGGGAGAGACCGCAAGTGGGGAGAATGTTAAAGCGGCTTAACTAATCCAGACTACATTTGCCTCGGCCCTCGGCAGATCAATAATACTAATAGTGCTAGTATTAACCACCACCGAGCCGAAAACGACCTTGAATCTCTCTGCGCCTCCTTTCCAAAGTTTTGCGCTGCTGATGGGTCAGAAAATTGAGATGCAATGAATTCACCCAGACGAACCTCTACCGCCCGTCTTGTCTCTCCGTATTTCATTCGCTCGTAGAGTTTCCGCTTCTTGTTACTCAGCAACATCTTACCCATGTCTTCCTCGTCTTGATCGGCAGCCTTCTCCTTCTTTCCCCGCTTCCTCTGCAATCTCCGCACTTCCTTCTCGAAGGTGCCATATTCCATCCCCGCTGCCTCGGCCGCCAGCTCTGCGGCACGCAGTGACTCTGCGTCGTCAGTATTGTGGATGTCCGCAGTCTCAACACCGTCGCCAACACCCTCTTCCGCCTCACTTCGTTCCGAACCTTGTCCATCCTCACTCTCGGGTACCTCCTCCGCCGACACTTCCTCCAAGTGGGACAGTCCCACAGTCGGGTCGTAGGCTCCTGGTTTGTCACCAAACGGAGAGAGATGAGGAGGGAGCGTGCCACCTTGCGCATAGAGATCCTCAACAAGGATCTTTCCTGCATTGATGCAATCTACAACCCATTGCGGCTGGACATATTTCCGTCTTCGCCGCCGTCCTTTCTCCTCTGCCGACTCGTTAGCCTTGTTGATCATGGGTCGGTCGATGATGACATGAGTGATGGAATCGTCTGATTCTGTGATGGGAGATCCACTTCCAGACGATGTTGGCCAACCAACTCGACCACCAAATGACTTTATCAAGAATTCGAAAACGGGTCGGGATGTTTCGCGCGACAGGAAGATTGTATACGGAGAAAACAATGATGTAGGTGTGGACTTGCGTGTCTCAGATAGTGACTGCAGTGTGGGCAGTGTTGCCGTTGCATCCACGCCAGCAGAAGCGTGGACGACAAACTCTTCATCAGCCTCGCTGGACTTGGTAGTGAAATCTCTGGAGTCGATATCGATACCTTCATTGACAGCTGATGGATCTGCAGTGATGCTTTTAATTGCTTGCCTAACCTCCTTTGTCGAAGCCATTTTGCCTCTGCCAGCGTTCTCGGGTTTTGGAATAGATACGATGTTTTTCTCCGCTGTCTGGACACTGAATGCGCCTATTCCGGCACCGGCTTCATCCCGGGTGGCGTCCAAGGGGGGTGGGTACACAAGCCCCGCGTCCGTGAAGAGCTTGAAAAAGACGAAGCCGAGCAGTGTCTGATAGAGTTCCAGAAATGTCAGCATTACTCGGACATCAACGTCTGATGGGATCTGCAAACAATGTTCTTAGCCCTGACACTGTAAAACATAGCAAATGTGTTACGTTCTGCGTAAACTGATAGGGTACGAGCCAGGTGACATCCTGGTCCATGACTTCTGCCTGGTAATATATCCCTTTGATGGAGAGGAAGACCTTCCTGAGTGAACGCGAATGCATGATATAGAGTTGCCATTCAGCAGCCAGGCGTGAACAATTGGCGATCAACGACGGTGACACACGATCGTTGGAAGGTAGCGAGGCAAAGAGGAATATCATACAAAGCGCATCATCGATGTCACGTACGGCGTCAATGAAGGTGGGATATCTGGTGATCGTATGAGTCCCCCGTGTTGATATGGTGGAGAAGGTTGCTATACCTTTCCTTTATGATGTGATCCAGTTGGTAAGTTGGTTTGGAGTCCTCCAGGTTCTTCGCAATACTCCATTCTCCACGGCCAAGAGCTCTAGAAATCTTTTTTGCGAATGCCTTGTGTTCTCTCAGCTTGTTCAACACGGGCTCGTGAGCAAGATATGTAATGTCCTTTGTGTGGTAAAATGAAGTTGGAGCCGTCGACCCCTTGTTAGCTTTCTTTCTGCTGCGAGGCTCACGCGGAAATATCCCTGTTCTGCGTTACTGCTGGAGACGGGACATCGTCGAGCAAGCCAAATACCTTTGAGGATGCACAACCGCCGGAAGTCGGCCAAGGAACACTGTAATTTCTTAACCGCAGCTGAGCGGGTCATGTAGGCCTTGGCCGCTCCGGCCTTGCCTTTTTGTTTTAAACGGCCCATGTGTGGCCGATCCTAGTTTTTTATGAGGACGAGATGAGTCGATGAAGAGTGATGGCTTTGTTTGTGCAGCGTCAACACGCCTCCTGCACCAACACTACCATTGTCAAGCATGAGGTGAGCGGGCTGATACGATGTTCGGAACGTTGCGCTCAATGCTCGCATGTCAGTCAGTATGTTCATGTCCCTAAATCTGAGCTAGACGAGGCTCAGCTGCGCCAGCTGGAGGAGCATGAGATTAGCCAGGGCCCCTTGTCAGTTTTGCAGCAGGCCGTTCGCAACCATGCTCAAGTCCTTATCTCCCTCCGGAATAACAAAAAGTTGCTTGCGCGCGTAAAAGCTTTCGACCGACACAGTAACATGGTTGGTCACTCTCTGTCTCGTCCCCACTGTCTGACGTATGGTCTGCCTAGGTGCTCGAGAACGTGAAAGAGGCAAGATCGCCTGATCTCACCGTACCCTTTCGTTGACGATGTCTCTAGATGTGGACCGAGATACCGAAGGGCAAGAACAAGAAACCGGTCAACAAAGACCGCTTCATCAGCAAAATGTTCCTGCGGTATGTGTTGGTTCCTTTCGTGATGCAATAATCTGATTGTCGGTAGTGGGGACTCTGTGATTCTTAGTACGTTTGTGGCATGCCTCGCAGGTGCTGGCCGCTGATGTTCGCGCAGTTCTTCGCAACCAAGCTTGATACTTGTAAGACATGGCTCGTCCTCGGCACACTGTATAACTCCTCGTATTGTGTGTGCGCCCAGCGGTGGTGTAAAAGATGAATTCAACGTTGATTAATGTACTTGCATGCTTTGGGTGGTTGAAGAACCGTTCAAGACGCTACGTGCGAGCCATTAACGTCTGGTTCCGGGAAAGAGCTGGCGAATTTCTCGGTTGGCAATGTTGAGACGGTTCTCTATTGCGACCTGGGCTGCATGAGACATGCACTGGGGGTAAGTGTATGGGCTCACGGTGTCGGAGAGGTGCCTGTTGCGTTCGATTTCTGCGCGAAACCAGAGGAGTGTCTCTGTCCGTGTGCGTGGGTCGGGTATACCTATGGCGCTGTGCAGTGAGGGGGTGCTCTAGAGGGAGAAAGAGTCGTACAGCGTGAGGCCCTGATGGCGGAGCGGTAGAGATGGAGGGCGCGTTGCTGGAGGATAAAATGTCTGAGGGAGGGCATTGAAATTTTGTGGCTACACCGTGGCGGCCTGTTTTGCTTGCTCGTCTCTTCCTTCCAGTCCACCATGTCTGCACCTGATAATGTCCCTCTCCACCAATCATCCCCCGTCGTCGCCGTCGCCGTCGACCTCGCCAACCTCGCCATCCAACACAGCAACCCTTCCCCCGTTTCTCCCCACCCCCCAGACTCGCGTCCCTTCATCATGTATTCTCGCCCGCAGCTCCTTCTTCTCCACAAATCCCCTTTGGTCCAGCTCCCCTGTGGCATGCCAGCCCTAAAAGATTGGTTCGGGTCTGTACTCCCACCTCCCACACACCTCCCAGCAGCCTGCTCACCACGATCCCCAGTACCGAGCATGACCAGTCGAGTTCCAAAAAAGACTCTGAAACGTCCCTCTCCGTCGCTAACACACGAGACCGACGGTGCGTAGTCAGCTCTCTCCCCAGTTCCTCCGCCGACATCGCACACTCAGGTTCCGTCGAGACCCGGATGATGGTGGTACGTATTTCCTTTCGCGTTGCACGCATTCTCTAACGCCACTCTCAAGGTTCTGCCAGACAATCGTTCCGTGGTGCCGCCATTACCCAGCCTTCTCAGATGGGAAATTTCAAGCATCAGTCTATTCGTGCGGCAGACCGTGACCGCGACAGAGATGCCGAGAAAGAACAAGACCGTGAAAGGGTCAAAGAAGGCCAAGAACGTTTGCGCAATGCAAGTACAGATCTAATCTGAGCCGCTTCATTATTGAACGCTCTCATTCCAGTTATCCGACAAGTATGACCGCGATCGCCGTGCCTTGTCGTCCATCTCACAAATGCGAGCCAAGGACAGAGAGTTGGCTCCTCATCTTGCTAATTCTTCCTCCAGAGTCACTGCCCAGGGACACCAGACGGTTTCATCACGTGCAAGTGACTCGCGGGACGCTCAAAGGAAGAAAGACGGGGAATCCAATGAAGATTGGCGAAGAGGTGTGTTTCATCAAATATTTGTTACATGCCACGCGAGTGACCGGTTTCATCGTGGCAGGCACGGATCAACCCCGAACAGGCAGAGACCGTACGCGCTATAGTGGTGTTCTCCACCAGACGCTCACTTTTTTGACCAGGGCCAGAGAATAGCCGCAAGGACCGTGACGATCGCGAACGGCCACGTTCCAAAGTGCGAGATTCCTCCCGCTCCCGCCGTGAAGGGTCCCCTTCAAGACGTGACAAAGAGGATCGGCGGGTGGACCGTGATGACGGATATTGCTACCGAAGGGACAGAGACGACCGCGACAGGGATTTTGAACGGGACTCCGAGCTCGAAGACCCCAGGCGATGGAGAGATGATGGGAAGAGGGACGAACGTATAGCTGCTAGGCGCGAACGAGAACTCCGCGATCGCCGTGACCGACCTACATGGGATGCAGGTGACCGTTCCGACAGACGCTGGGCTGCTGGAGATGATCGGGACAGTCGGGGAAAGAGAGCGAGCGGCAAGGATAGGAAACTTGGTGAAGATGGTAAAGACCGTGATGACCGCAAAGACCGCGAGCGCGAGAAAGAGCCTGCTTGGATGGATACTTACATCCCAAGCAGTGGCAGTGGCAATGTTATTGGCGGCCACCAATCTGGTGGCGAACTGGACGGCATCCAGGCGTTTAGGAAGGAAATGCAGCAGAAAGACAAATCCACCTCACCTGTTGCCAGTCTCGCGGCACCGCAAACCCAGGCTTCATCCCCTGGTCAGGCTCCAGAAAACCAGCTAGATGAGATCCAGCTCTTCCGTCTGATGATGAAAAGAGAAGAGGAGAAGAAGAAATCAGACTCCCCTGTGCCCCTCCCTGCGGTTCATCCTTCCACCGAGAGTGCTTCTGTAGGTCTTCACGATGATGGTTCACAAGGTGCGCTGCAAATGTTCAGTCAATTCCTTCACATTTATCATGGTAGCAGCTTGTACATCTCTGGAGATCGGCACGAATTCGACACTTACACTTGCTCTGTCGGGCGAAGGTGTTTCTCATGTGTCATCGCCTGGCGAACAACATGAAGCCTCTGTCACTGTCGGTGTGACTTCTGATACGCCAACGCTGATTGCATCCACCTCTTCCCAGCAAACTACTGCATCATTGGCTTTTGGCGGTCAAGAATCCGAACCCTCCGACAAATTGACCCCACAGAGTTCGCGACTATTCTCATCCGACCCGTCTGTAGTGGGGAAGCCATCTGTTGACGCGGCGATTCCCGCGAACCAAGCTCCTCAATCTCATCCTCCTGGTGGATCTCGACTCCTTGCGCTGGGGTCCCGAAATCCACAAAATGCAGTTGCCTCGTCTGTGCGCTCTACCTCCTCCCAAGGCCCAGCGTCATTTGTTCAAAAGAACGGCAATGTTGGCGTAAATGCGGTTACTGGTGCTGGGGTCAGCCAACCAATCGAGCCCCCCTCACACTTTGCACCCGTGGCCGAGACTCTACGAGCCAATAATGGATTTTCCCCGTTCGACGAGCAAAGAGACGCCCCTGCTCACCCAAATACATCTGCATCTGAAGCAATGCATCGCGGACCTCTGGCCTTTACTGGTGATCGCACCTCTTTTCCCGCAGACCACATATTGGCCGCTGAGCCAGGCCTTGGAGGGGGGTTTTCGAATGGCCACACAATTCAGTCATTTGAACCTGTCGGCTCGGGTATTGCCGCTGCAAAAGGCAGTCGATTTGCAAAGTTCTTCGATGGGAAGAGCAGAGACGGTCAACCTGCTTCCTTCGCGAAAGGTCCGATAGGTACATCGGGGTTGTCGCAACCTACCTCTCAGAAAATGGACCTTCCGGGCTTGCATCCTCCCCATAACTCTGAAGCCAGAGCAATGGAAGATATCTTCGCAATGCTCAATAACTCTGCGCAGGTAAGTGTTGATCCAATTTCCGCAAAGCAAGTTTTCGTACCTTACAAACCGGCTCAGAGGCCTGGCGTTGCTCCCGAACCCAACCTAGATATGGGTTATGGCTCACCCTCGAACAATCTGCATGCCTTACAAAATGCTCAGGGCCTTCCTCATCTTCTCGGCCCCGGTCGGATGGACTCGCTTTATGATGATAGAACCTTTGTTCCAGACGGCATGGTGCCTGGCCTTCGCTCTGTTCCACCACCTCGCAGTCGACAGAGCAGCGCAATGTTCTCTGATTTTCCTGATGAGCCCATACAGTTCAACAACGGGCAACGTGGCCCAACCCAAATTTATCAGGGCCCAGTGCCCTCGATCCATATGCAGCATGGTAACATAGGGCGGAATGGTCCTGTCTCGATGCAGGCAGCTCAGTTCCGCGGTGCTCCATCTCCTAATCATCTCGCCTCAGTGCAGCGTTTACCACCCGGCCTCGCTAACCTAGGTGGACGCCCCCCCCATGAGCCCAGCCAGTTTGTCAATGCATCTGGGATGACAAATGGGGCCCTTCATGGAACAGTACACGGAAACGGGCCTCAGCCGCCTTTCAACAACTTCCAGCAACCTTCACTAGGCTTCAGTGGCGGGCCTCAGATTCGCGCCCCTCACCCAGGTGCACATCAGCTACAAGGGACGTTGGGCCCCAACGCGTTACAGGGACTCGTTCATCCTGGTAATCTTGGATCCAGTCAGGCACAGTTGTTGGGTCTCGCTGGGGCTAATAGCATGCATGGAGGGCTCCGCGGGCCAGGGGGAGGATTTGGACAACAGGGTCCTCAGGTTCAACCACCTCATATCGCATTAAGGCAACACCAACAACCTCAGCAGCAAATCCCCCCACATATGCTTCCGCTGCACCTCCAGCAGCAAGGCTTCGGTGGCGGGGCTACCAACCAGCCCGCCCATGATCTCATGGCTTTACTCATGAACGGAGCACGCAGAGACTGAGCTAGATGCTGAACATACTACTTCGCCCCTTAACTCTGATTTCGTTTCTTCCTGTTCGTCTAAATCCCTCTCCGTGGACTCCTGCCTACATTCCTTATTGATACATAGTTTCATACCGTTCGTTCGATTCTTCTCACTGTTTCACTACTTATGAATTATGAGTTTGGGCACGATGGCAGCGCATATGAGTTCCTTGGCACTATACATTTGTATAAGTTACAGGGTTTACTTGTGCTGTTCGGGTGAGATGCGCTCGTTACGTGCACCATTGCCTGTCAAGCGCATGCTGCAAGAAATAACACGCGGGCGGCGGCAGTTGGAGGGCCAGACTTGGCAAAGTCCAATCCGGTGAGAGTTTCAGTTCGCTGAGAATTCACCATGAAGGAAGACTTCTATTCTTCCGTAGCAACCAGCAAAACGTGGGGCGCTCTTCAACCTACGGAACGCCGTGGAGTTTGAGTGTCGTCTTATCCCTGTCGTCGAAATTTGTTACAAAGGCGGATCACCTAGGAGGAAGTTGATAGGTTATCAAGCTTGCACTGTGGTCGGCAGCGTGCTTGGACACTCTTGCTCGGTCCCCGTCGGACAGGGCACGGCGCCACATAGTGAGATGAGCGGTCTAACTGTCACCGGGTAAGTAGTTAAATACAACATAGATCGTAATTTGGGAATCCGATAGGAACGCAGGCTGTACCTCTCTCGATGAACGATGTGTGAAGCTATATACGATGAGCGCCCTGATAAGAAGTGACTGATGGGAGGTGCCCCGTGGGAGCAGGGCAAACGCTTGCAACTTACGGTACTGTAACGACAGCGTGTCTGCACAGACCGGTGCACCGACATGCAATGGAGCGAACTTGAGCACCCAGGGGCATACAGTTTGCAGAGAACTCAGGTTAATGACCTCGCCGCAGCGTACGGGTGTATCTGCTACTGAGGAGACTAGGACCCTGGTGAAAACTTACATAAAGAAGATAGCAACCTTTTGCCTGCAGGCAGGCCACGTGGAGTTGCCCTGCCAAATCAGAATGAAGGTCTCAAATATCACCGAGGACGAAGTAAGTAATACACGCCGCATGCCCGCTTGAAAGGACAAATGGATAAGCGGGTACACGCTTTTCACGCAAAGTTGCGGGAGGTAAAACCTTGACTTGGATCCTCTAGCCAACCTCTATCCGCTTCCCGCCCGACGCCAACTATTTCCACGAGTACAAAGTCGCTGCAAGTGCACTTGTTACTCGTGATACAACACACGCTCGATTCACTTCGAGACGATTTCCTTGTAGTCGTTGGGTTGCATCCACTCTAGGTCCCTCCAACTCGCCAGTCTCTCCTTTACACCGTCCCTCGCTTCACATTTTCTTTATTTTCTTTAACTAATCACACAAGGTGTCTTGAATCCGGTGGTCGCCCCTCGCAGGTGAGTCAAAGTCGTCTGCGTGGTAGATGATAATATTGAGCTAGTGAATAGCATTTTTCAAGACTATTGTGAGTGCCTTCTGTCTGTCGATCGTCCTTGCTTGACTCATGGGTTCGTGACTGGCAGACACCAAGAGCACTACACTGCAATCCTGAAGCTACTGTGAGTTGGCACTTATATGGTGGAAATACGTCATTTTGCTCTCGACGTCGTAAAACGTGGGGCCGTGGGAAACCCGCGCACGCAGGACGCTGTTCCGCGTGTCAGCGCGCGCGGCTTGGCGGGTCTCCAGGTGCCATTCCCACCAGCCATTATGTTGGCACCTGGGTACGGTGTCGCATCCTGGGTCCGGGGCTGGCTATGAGAGTTGCCGGCATCACGCCCGTCGCCACTGAACCTGGACCGATCAATGTGAAGTGCCGTGAGGGTGGTCTCAGGATGTGGAGATAACAATCAGAGGGCTTGGCTCGGATGAGCTCGCTGTCACTGTTGTGACAGAGCGTTTATTTCCATCTTTGGAATGCTTTTGCCCTTTCTTTTTTTTTCTTTTTTACGGATTCTTCCATTTATAGACATGTCTGGACGTATTTCCTCTTTTCTTTTTCTTTGCTTTCCTTTTATAAATATCCCATGCCCACTCAGCGCGTACCGTTTTGCTGTGCTCTTATATTTCATTTCAAGAAGTCCTTTCCCTCTCCTCCTTGTCGAGTCTTCATTTCAGAAGACTTGTTCCTCCTCGTCGTTGCTCGCGACGTCGAACCTGTCATTTGTCTTTCACTTCCATATCCCCTCCTTGTACTCACGACCCTCCACGCTGACTACGATTCATTTCATCTAGCCTCCAGTGTACGCCACACTCAACCCCACCCACTGCACCTACTACCTCTGACGTCGTCCACGAAAGTGCGCTCGTCGTCGTTGCATGATTATTGTCTTGCCCTCAGTGAGTACTACACGACACTATCTAATACTCATTTGCCATGTGGCACGCCAAATGATATTCCAATATTTGGTATCGGTCGTCTGTTGAAGCCAACATCACGTTGGATACCATATTTTAACCTCCGCCAGTGGCTTGTTCATTGAGGGGGGTGAGGACTTTGGCTTGCGTCCTACCAGGGAATCGAGACGTCCCCTCCGTGCCACATTCAGGCACTTTACGTATCATGGCTCTGTCTTTCATCCTTATTCCGACCCATGCTAACGGTGTTACTCTCCTTGCGGAACATTTTCCCAGTTTCTCGTTGGTCAACTATCCTCCCCAGCCGACATACACCAATACCATTGACGTCGATATGAAAGATATCTCAATCTCTTCCTATCGGGGCTCTCGGAAAGTCGCATACCCGAAGAAGCGTCCATCCCCGACAGGTATCTTCAAAACTCACAAGACTCCAGGTGGTCCCCTTGCTCCGAGTCACAAATCCCCATACTCTGCCAAGGCTGCTTTGTTTCAACAGCGTCAACGTGATGCGCAAATTGCTGCTCTTCGACGACAAGGAGTTCTTCTGGAGGAAGAGTACCGCGATGATATTCGGTACTACATGCATGAAATGGAGGTGAGGTCCGCCCAAATGTCACCAATACCTTGGTGTTGATATTTTCCTATGACAAATAGAGGTATACTATGTCGTCAGCGCAATCGATGGATCAACAACCTGAAATACGGTGGCATATGCGTCCTTGCCTGGTTGATTTTCTTGTCGAGATCCACTTTGCATTTCGCCTTCGCCCGGAAACTCTCTATCTCACCCTCAATATAGTGGACCGCTATGTGTCTCGCCGGATCGTGTATATCAAGCATTATCAGCTCGTCGGGTGTGCAGCATTATGGATTGCGGCCAAGTTCGAAGACGCAAAGGATCGCGTACCTACGGTTCAAGAACTCGCGCAGATTTGTCGGGAAACGTACGACGAATCGGCGTTCATCCAAATGGAGGGTCACGTACTTGCGACGATCCAATGGACTCTTGGCCACCCCACGGCGGAGGCTTGGCTTCGTCTGATATGTTGCGATCCATTCGTCGAGGAAGAGAAGGTCCAGCACGTTGCACGTTTCCTTATGGAGATCACACTTTTCTATCGCGAGTTCGTCAAATATCCTCCTTCATCAATAGCGTTGGGCGCTTTGACGCTTGCGCGATTTCTCTGTGGCAAGTCTCGGCGCCTTTTTGAGGAGACAGAGGAATGTCAGGAAATTGTCGAGCTCTTGGATAATCGCCTTGCCAAGCGTGTCAATGATCTCTCCGAGACCTTGGTGAAGAAATATTCCTATGCCTTTTACTCGAAGGCTGCAACCTTCGTTGTTCAGTACTACCTCCAGGGCGGCCGTTATGATCGACAGCAAATTGTACCCTTCCCTACAACACCAAAGCGTCCTGCGTTGCTGTCTGGTACGAGTACACCGATGAGTGTCACCACAACTATATCCGACACCTCAGATGACTTCCCTTTGACACCTACGAGCCCTTTATCATTCTCCTCAGATCCGTTTTCAAGCTCGTTCTTGTCTGAAGACGATAAGGAGAATCTTCCTACTACATTCGAGCTCTCCGTCAATAAACAACGTATCGAAGCACCACCAGAGCACTACCTTCCCCATGAGTTTGTCACTTATAGTCGCCCCGCACTCCACAACCTCAACGGCTCACCTCGAGTGGCTGCCGTCGCATAGCGCCGCATTCCTCCACAAGTCTCAAAATGTACTACCACCTACACGCTCAGCTACTTGTGCACTGTTTCCACTACCCATCATCCATGCATAACCCTTCCTTTGCAATATTCACCCTTCATTCCACCGCGTTCATCGACAAGCTATCTCTAGGACGACGATGGCCAAGCCAGCGCATCTAGTTGTGCCAAACCACATGATGCATGACAAGACCTTCTGTCAGCGGCTTCCCTCGCATTCCTCTGAACGATCGCCTTCACGTCGTGTCAACCCTGCCAAACAGTGTGCAATCATTCCCACTCATTTCGATCCCTGTTACTCTATGCATACACCATCCGTCACATCGCTCGCTTTCCCTTAAAATCACTCGCAATATTCCCCACGTGACGAGGTCGACAGAATCCCCCCATTCACTGTCAATCGCATTCGTTCTATATTATTCTTCACATTATCATCCCGTTCACATTTCATTCCTTGTCGACCGTTTGGCTCGTTACGTGTGGATTCTTGCATCGGTTTGTCCTCGACCCTGACCAGCCATACAACTTTCCCTGTGCCTACTTTAATTTAGCTTTCCGCGCACTTGTCACACATCCAATCTCGTCAATGTTGCAGCATCCCCCGCATCTCCTACCCAATTGAACAATGTTTTTACAATACCGTATCCGCAATCTCGAGGGCTAGCTACAAGGCTTTCTTTGTGTGTTTCATGGCAAATTTAATTTGGTCGCTGTTAGGTACTGGCAGCTTCCTGATCAGAACGATGCCGTGGGTGGCCATGACAATACACAGCACCAGAGCTTGAAGGAACACCGGGTGACTGTCGGTTGCAATCATCGTGTGTACCTTCGGGTACAGCACAGAATGGAAATTCGTTCGGCGAAATCGACATCCAAGATGCTGATATATTCTAATAGTCGATCTGTATCCTCGTCGCAAGCACGCTAATCAGGATCGCGGCGCTCTTATATACAGGCCACTGGCAGGTGCCCCGTCGCTCCTCACACGGTTGATAGTACATTCCACTCCCGCCCAGACCACCAGAGGCATACTCTCTCTCCACCCGATAACACGAACATATCTTTTTTTTCACGGCGCACTGTTGCGCCCATCGCTCCTCGCACGCTCGACACGTTCCAGGGGAGCGCGAACGCGATGTCGGCTCTCTTCCCCCCGTTCTGCCGAAGTGGCTGTGCCGATTTAACCCATTTACGCACAGCCACCGTAAATTTCTCCGGCTATTGTACGCCGTACCACCCGAATAAGCTAAGCGCGCGAGCCAAGCCTGTCCCATGAAAGGAAAGCTCAATCGACCGTACAGCCTTAGTGTTTCACCGAGGGCCCTGCGTTTCCACCCTTTTCATTATTCATAAATTTAGGACCTCTATTCTAGAACCCATACTCCTTCACTTTTCCTGATACCCACAGGCCTTTTCTCATCCAGGCTAATACGTCCGGCGTTGAGAATCGCTGTTGTGAGTACAGTGTTCGCAATAGTTGGATATCCGCTTGCATCAAAGTCACTTGGTTTCGCCCGGCCGGCGTTCACTTCACGTGCGGCGTCGACGAACTTCTCGATCGATACATACCCGTACCCCCGTTGCCCGTCAAAGTGGCCGGTTTCAGACGGAGAGTACTTCATACTAACCATCTATGCATCGGTAAGCCACCTGGACAAGTCTGGGTGTGACATACTAGAATGGATTATACCATGTCTTCCCCATCTCGTCCACAGTGACATCATAACCACGGTGAGCCTGATCGACGCTGATATCCCCCTGAAATGTACGACGATAAATGTATTGGAAGATTACGGGAACATTGTCATACTCGCCTTTTCTCCCATGTAGTACCAGTGTTGAGCCGAATGAATCCCAGCTTTCAGAGGCGCAGTCCAAGATGCGGTGTACACCGCGGTCCCCTTGTGCTTCTGGCTGGTGATAGATTGCCAATCAACGAGGAGCGTTATAGTGTCTTCTGTCCGTGGTACGCAGTTATAGGGTTCGCTCGTAGCTATACCGGTAGCAGCACTCGCAACGACGCGAGTTGGTACGGCCTTGTTCTGCAAGATCCAACAGCAAATATCGATGTGATGCGAAGAAAGGTAGTAGCTAGAAAGAAAACAGATCAAAAATGTCAACAGTGACTTCACGCCTAGGTAATACCCATTAACCTGATATCCGAGTCCTTACCAGCCCATGCCTTGAATGTCTCCAGCTGACTCTTTGGTTGGCTCATCCATGCACTGAAGAAGTTAAATTCTCCAAGCGTCTGTGCCCTCGCTTTGGCATCGCTGTAAACGGGATCGAAACGTTTGTGGTGCTCGACGAAGCATACAACATTGTGCTTCCGAGCGGCTTCGATGAGCTCGTTGTGGTGAGAAAGAAGCTGAGTTGCCGGTTTGGTAACAAGGACGTGAATACCACGTTCGATTGCGTACAGACTGATGGGGTAATGGGTACCTGTGGGATTAAAAGCATCATGGTCTGTATCTCTCCATACCCTCGAATGAAAACCAACTGTCTGGAGTAAATATAACCACAGCATCACCAGGAGACATCCTGTCAATCGCCTGCTTATCTGGCATAGAGATTTAAGAGTTTGCATAACATATTAATGGGCAACTGACACGCCTCCGGATCGAGTTTTCCTTCCTTGGGGAATTCATCGAATCTGCAACAATATTCGGTGTCAGGGACTGTCGGCGCAGATGTCTCTCCTACGAAGTATCCATGTCCTTGTAGACATTGCCTATGTTCTCCTGTAGATGCTTCCGGATCAGAGGAAACTTGGATCCGTTGACGCCAGCCATTCCAAGTTTATCCACCTATCATAGCGCGATTAGGTGAGGCCACCGTGGATCAATCGACCCTTGCGCACCTTGCCGAGTCTCCGAAGATCGAACAGCGTCAGGCCAACCACCTGTAACGTGTCATGATAAAGTAAGAAGCTACAGGATGGCTGAACTAACGCCGATCTAGGAAACCGACTGATAGATCAATAAAACGGTGCTATAATGGAGGGTCAGCTCACCTTCTTGTCGGACTTGGAGGCTCCTTGACCTGTCCATCCTGTAGTATACTCACCCTGCGTTACATCATTGATGATTGGTTGACAATGTGTTCCCAAGCATACCGACGTACCGAGCCGCCTTGGGAAGAAAAATGGCCTCAGTCGGGAATGGACATTGATCGTAATCAACTTTGCCTACACATTAAAACGTTTAACTTTGTCAGGCTTGCCATGTCGGGTTCCAAGTTCGTCCTGGAGGGGAATGAAGGAAAAAAGTATGACTCGGAGTCTCTCGGAGTTGTTCTCGGGGCACAAACGAATTGTTATAAGTGACTCGGAGCGGGCCGGCTCGGAAAAACGGTGATTGAATGGGATAGATCCGTCTAGCTGGCCCTGACCTGGTGATACTGTGCGCCTGGCGGTCCGCATTGAGGGTCTGAATCTACGATTTTCGATTGCTACAGTGCAGCAGTCAAGCTCGTTTTCCGTTCTAGGGAGGTGTGGATGACATCTGGTCCTGGTACCTGGGGCAAACCGTGCTGTATTGCCCGCGTGATCCGGCTGGACATCGCACCGCCACCGACATGCGTTTCCAGCTTGTGATGTCAGGGCCCTGAATTGGTGTGCGGGCGAGCCAGAGAGCCAGCCGACCGTGCACCCGCAGCTTTGGAGCGACGGACTTCCTCGCACCCTCCCCTGCCGGGCCCTCTGCGCAGCACCCAGAACCCATCTTTTTCCTGCCACCACCCCACCTGGCCGCTAACCAGCTGCTTAACTTAGTAGCACGGGGGCACAAATTCGCCTTTACACACCGATTGGCGTGTCTTGCACGTTTTCTCGTAAGGTTCATTCTCGCCTCTTTCCACTTTTGATTCAACCTTTGCCACCCGTTTACCTGACGTTTCCCATCCCGTTCAGGTTTTTGGTAGGGGTATACGTCCTGGTCGTCTCGCCCTCGCCGTTCACACCCCTCCTGGCCGACCATCGCTCACATGCATCCAGTCTCTAGCTTGACAGATTCTGGCTTCGTTCCCAGGAAAGAATTCATTCGTGACCAACGGACGACCTCAGATTTCTCCTTACTAGCTATTTCTGGTTCAAGCTTCATTAGGCTTTACTCTTTCTCGCTCGAGGTCATCGCAGACCTACGCCGTCTCTTTGACCACTTCTATCTCAACGCCGCTTGCCGCGAGGACACGACCCAAAAGCTGTGCGAGTTTCAACTCCACGGTAAACCTTGGGCTTCCCCAAAGAGTGCACGTACGGAGCGCATCCTCCTCGACATCCTTCGCGTTATTTATAGGCATAGTTATGCCATTCTCTCCACCATCGACTACGGTCGCGAACGCGATGATCGTTTGGCAATTTCTTTCTCTCGCCTATCTACTCCGTCATGGCCAATTCCGCCACATTCTCCAATCCCTGCTGGTTCTGGGAGCAACCTGTCTCATGGCACTGGTGGTAAGCATGAGAGGAAGACGCCCTTTGCAATATCTTTCATCTCCAGCACCGTCATGCGTGTCATATACCCTCCTTTGAATTCTACTCCGGCCATTCTGCAGGCAGTTCGTGGCTCTTGGCCAAGAGGGGTTGTGTCAGAGAAAAAGGTTGGGGATGCAGCATACGAGTTCAAGCTCAAGGGATACAGCTGTGTGTATACAACCTATTTGTCATGTGCCTGCTACCAACTCAGTTCTGTCAGGGTTCAACGAGGACACATTTGCAACCGATTCGCTTCATCAAATACTTTCTCTCCTGACTTCTCTCGATGGTCACGCCTGTACAATGGTTACATCTCTTTCCATATGTGGTCGCGCACGAGTGAAAGATTTGTGGGTTTTCATCGGTCCTGGATCTCCGGACCCATACGATCAACCAGAGTCGCCGATTAGCCAGTCTGGGTCCATGTTGGATGTTCGGCGATCTAACAGAGCGTCTACCCCTGAACCCGGGCACAATGCCGACGCGGGAGTTATCCCAACGTCGTTACACAGACGGGCTGCAACGGCCCCTCAGCATTTGCTGCCTCCCTCACACGGCCCATCTTCCCCCCATCATATCCGAGCAACCACCGAGACAAATGGCTTTCCAATGTCATTTCCCGCACAGTTACCACCCTCACCCCCACACGCGGTTCCTGGCATCGGCAGGCGTAAACCCGCTCCCAGGGCTCAAGTACCCGTATCTGTGGACTTTGATGCGCCCGACGATGACGAACACGATCGTTACCGTACCTCCCTGCCCAGTGCAGTGCCGAGTAGTTGTGAGAATATGACTGGCATCGGGACACTCAATCGAAACAGATTTATCTCTAAAGCCATCTATCCCCCGAATTCTGGAGAGTCACCAGAGTCTAAATATGATGATGAAGAAACCGTTCATTCGCCTTCAGAACGACACACGAACAGCAGGTCGAGGTCACCGTCTCCGCACCGTCGAGTCAGCGCCATGCGGCCTGTGTCAACGCGCTCAAAAACTCCACCGTTGCTCACTTCACATCTACGCGACCCTCGTACTCCCTCACCGCCACCAAGTGGGTCCCTGATGGGTATGCCTCGGGGACCAGACTTTGTATTAGGAGAGAACCCAACGCTTCTCAGCCCGGGAATGTTCCGCATACGAGATTCGGCATTTTCTTCTAATTCAGTTGACACTACGGGGTCTTGCGAAGTTCCCATCAGATGGACGGGATTGGGTAAGCCAGAGGGTATCGAGAATATTGAGGAGGAGCAAGAAGTGTTTACAGAGGAACCCAGGCCTCATCCCGTGTTGCACGCTCCAATGCTACCTGGGGGTTGGTCGACAACTCCGGAGGAGGAAGCATCCGGAGCCTATGATTCTTCGAAAACGGATGAGGCTACTGTTCGCCCTGAACACGCTAGGCATCCTGACAGGTCTCTGCACGATGTCGATGTACGGGTTGCTTCACCTGAACTTGTGCGCGACGGGGCTGTGCGCAAGAGCGAGGCTGGAATGATAGGTATGATAACACCCCGATCGCCACCTCCTCCCATCCCCATCCCCTCGAGAGATAGCCTTGGGAAGTCGAAGGGTAGCTCTAGCGCTCCGGCCTCGCCAACGAAAACAGGAAGTCGAAGTGGCAGTGGTAACGGTTGGGTCCTAGTCAATGTGGAAGGCAAAGATCACGCAAATGGACACTCGTCATCTCCCCTTACAAGTCCCACCATACCAAACCAGGATCGTGCTCGCAAGGTATCGCATGTAAATGAGAAGGCACCTATGTCCCCGTCGGCCAAAGCCATCGTCGTTATTGACACGAAAGATGGCAAGGGTGCGAGAGTGCGGGGTGGCGGTTCGGGTCTACGCCGTCTTCTATCCCTCTCCCGACCCGGTAAAGGTGCAGAGGAATTGGCGAATGATGCACGCCTCACGCATGCCCGATCTCATGAACTTCCGACAAACGGGACGAGTCAAGACAAAGAGCCGCGCCCAGGGCGCTTCCGAAACAAACTCACTCGTCTAGGTGCTTCTGAATCCTCGTCAAAGCCATCGGACAATGGCAGAGTACGCGTGAATCTTAATTAATGTTGTCGCTCATTGGATTTCTACCTTTTCCTTTTCTATTTCGTTTTCTGTCGCCCATCATCTTCCTTTATCTCTGCACGCTGTAAACCACGACCCGATCTGCAATGCATGCCATTTACTCATTCCTTTTTTCCATTGTTCTTCCTCTCCATACACTAAATGATACTACTTTATGTTTACCTTTCCGTTTAGTGTCAGGTAATAATGACATTTTCTGCCTGCCACGTGATCATTCTAATGCGTCACGTGGGAAAGGGTATCTGTTGCTTCTAGAGTGCCAACCTGGGCAAGCGGTCCCTCCGATGTCTTTGTCGCTGTGAACGACACGCGTCCGGTGCTGGGGTGTCTATGGTACCAACACACGCAAGACGGGTAAGTGGTCGGAAGGCAAAGACCCACATGCAGGCCTGGTTAGAAACGGGAGGCGACCCAGGAGGTTGGCGACGCGGAGGAGGCGAGTGGTGTGTCTTCTGCGTAGCTCGCGAGGCTGTCTCGTCCGAGCCTCGGGGCTGGTCGGTGTGGAGAATATGATGCTCGATAGCCGGGGAGTGTTTGCGCTGAACATGATGGCCATGCTGTTGTAGGACAAGAGCTGTAGGAGACGGGACGAGGCTGCGCGTTTGGGAAATTGGAATAGACGCGTGTTGTTTATCTGAATGATGGACGTCCGCTGGAGAGAGAGGCAAGGGGAAGAATAAAAGGTGGATTACATAGGAGCCTTCGGTCCTTGTGTGCAGAGTCAGGTTGCAAAAATGCACAGGGACTGCCGTAGCGGCTACATGCCAACGTTTCCTCCCTAATAGCCACCCGCGGCCATTCCCTCTCTTTCCCGCATTCTCCCATTTTCTTTTTTCCTCCTCTCATCCTACAATGCCAACATGCAGGCGCAAACGTGTAGTGCTCACAGAACTGTCCCAAGCCCTCCTCCAAGCCGCACAGTCGAGCCCCGACAAAGAGGTTTATTATCTCCATCAAACTGGAGAGATATTCGAAACTTACGAGTGCGTCCAACCGACTACCCCCTCGCCCTTCTCTGACAGACTTCCTCCCCGTCCCCAGGGCGTATGCGGCGAGAATGTCCTTCTACAGATTGAAACAGTTCCAGTGCGAGGTCACAGGCAAGAGTGGCCTCGACTACTTCCAGGCGCTCGAGAGCGAACAGCAAGAGGCCCAGACAATGCATTCCAGGTTCCCTGAACCACTGAAAGCTGCTGTTCTCAAGGCGGTTCAATGGCGTCCGTACCCCTTTTGCCTGCCTCCCTGCCATTGTAACTGACACGTTTCGGATACGTGCGTAGAGGTCGTTGGCCGTTTAGACCATTTAGTGGAGTCTGTTTTTGAACGATTCAAGGACCGGTACTTCGCGGATGAAAGTGCGTCTTCGTTTTGTACAGTCTCATCAGTGCTGATCGCCTCCCTTTATCTCACTAGAGGTTTTCGTCGATGTACAGGGAGACAAGTGAGCCTGTGCGTTGATTAACATCCAACCATCTCACACCCTCCAGGTTCTACGCCAAAGTTATCCGAGTCTATCCACCAAAGCCATCCTCTGAGGTCGCAGAGGCTTTGCCGCCAAACCAAGCTTCTTCCTCAACTTCTCCGGTTCAGACACCACCTTTGGACACCACAAGCGACATACAAATACATAAGATTGGAGGTGACCTCAAGATACCTGCTCAAGAAGCACACGCCAAGGATGATCCACTGCAGTACATTTACCAGGTCCAAATTCTGGAGGAGCCCCACGATAAAAGTCATGAAAAAGGAAAGGCCGTTCAAAAGGACAAGGGACAGTGGAGTGGTAGATTGGTTGACGTTCGATGTAACACGATGAGGCATGTCGATAACATGATATTGGAAGTGCATGATCTAACCTTTCTGTTGGTAGTCGTGACCGCCTGGCATTCTCAAAGTCAATTCTCCGGAGGTTCATCCGTGATTGTGTTGACCGCGATGCAGCCGTGGCTTCGCCTTGGACTGTAAAAGAGGCGATTGCCAAGCATTATGGTGTGGATTCTATTATGCCAGAGGAAACCCGGAGAGGTGTCGAAAACATTAAAAAAGGTGAGATTGACAAACGGAAAAAGATATGGGAGGATAAGGAAGGACCTCCAACGAAGAAACAAAAAAAGTTGACGGCAGCTCAAGAAGAGAGGGGTGAGTTGATGCATAATTCTCGCCGTACATTCTGAGTTGGCCTTAGTGAGAGCCCTTGCTGTTGCTGCAGAAAAACGAGAGCGAGATGCGCGTGAGAAGGTACAAAAGCAGCTGAAAGCCAAAGAAGAGGCTGAGCGGCTTGCGGCGGAAAGGAAGAAGAAGAAACCCATACGCTACCCGACCGAGGATCTGGATGTTCGCATCTCGGATAAGGAGAAGAAGGCCGGCATCAAGGTCAAGAAACCGATTCCTAGTCGAGCGCATTTGCCATTCGGCGAAGATCAGGCTACTTTCGAGTCTTTTCTCATGACCTGGAACTTCTTGGTTGTGTACGGGTGAGTTGGTGTTGGGCTCTAGTAAAACTTTCGTGTTGACGCCGCATCGTAGTCAGCCGTTGCACATTTCTCCTTTCACGATGGATGACTTTGAACACGCGCTTCGGCATTCCGTTATAGAACCTCCGTGCCCTTTGCTCTGCGAGATACACGCCACGCTCATTTATAACTTGCGCACTGTGCCATTTAATCGCCATAGTGCAGTACTTTCCTTATTGCATATGAAGGATACTCTGGAGGAGGAACACAAAACTTTGGGCATTACGATTGACCAACTGGCGGCTGCGATGGCTGACGTAGGGAACAATTGGGAACGTGTCCCACTTCGCACTCAAGATGCGAGAGCTGGCTGGGAAGACGCCTTAGTTGGATGTCTGAAAGACGTAGGTAGTGCAATGTCTCATACTTTTGGTCGCTAAAAGACTTCTCCAGCATGCGACAATGGAGAATTTCCCCCGCCTACGGGAGGTACTGACAAAGCTGCTCTTCACACCTGAGCCGAATGTGGAATCGTCGCCCTGTTCATCCAGCTCACGGGTTACCACCCCTGTTTCTTATTCGTTCATGACATCACCTGGAGAGCGCTATCACGCCCTTCCACCTCCTGATCGCATTGCTATTTTGGCCTTTTTATGCAACCTCTCTGTGTCGAGCAAGGCAATCCATACCCATATGGAAGGGTGCGAAGAGTCTTTGACTGCACTGCGGAAAGAAAAAATCGAAATCAACCGATTGAAAAAGCAGTAGTAAGTATGACGAGGAGATATTAGTGCGCGAAAAGTGATGATTATCCACAGTACCGAGGAGATGAACGCTCTTGTGGGCGACGCAGGGCCGAAGAAAGAACCAACGCCTCTCGCGACAGAGGAAGATGTTGCTACCCATGACTCCAGCGATTTATCGGATGCACCGTCAGAGGAAGGTTCGGAGGCCACTTCGGCGAACAGTGGTCGTCAGAAAATCACACCACGCCAAAAAGATCTTCGGCAAAAGGCCCATGCTCAGGCACACGCGAAGCAAAGGGAAATTGCTCGCGCGAAAGTTGCTGCAGAGAAGCAAGCACAAGCAGAACACCGTCGTCTGGACGAGGAGGTTAACAAACTCGAACGCCGACTCGAGAGCATCGAGCGAGAGTTTCGAAAGCTACTTGGAGCCATCAGAGCTAAGCCGCTGGGCAAAGATCGATTTCACAATCGAGTCTGGTGGTTTGACGGCATGGGTTCCATGTCTCTGTTGGGTAGCGGAGGCGTCGTCCAGTACGGTACAGGTCGTATATTTCTTCAAGGGCCCACTGGAATGGAGCTGGAAATGATGTCAAGAAGAGAGGAAAATGATGTTGATGCCAGAAGAGAGGAAGAAGAAGGGGAGGGTCTCTTGGCTCCTGGAGAGTGGGCAGTTTACACGGAGTCTGAGGAGGTAGGAAAATCTTATCGCGCTCCCACAACGTAGCTGACCAGACCACGTCAGGTGGACGAATTTGTGGCATGGCTTAACCCGAAAGGAGTCCGAGAACTAGCACTCAAGAACGCGTTCACGAAATGGTGGAATCATATCGCACCCGGGATGCGCAAGCGTCTCTCGGTTCGTTATCTCGCTAATGGTGGGGGGATCAGCTGACTAATTTCTCTATAGGACCTGAACGTGAGTGCCAAACTCCCAGAAGCCCGCCGTTCGACAAGAGTAAAGACAACGGTCGGACATGATATCTTGAGGGAGTCGTACATGATGTGGACGAATCGTCGAGCAGTAAACTCTTCGTAACCAGTTGTAAGGGGCAAGCGGTTCGTTGTGTACTTCTGGGTTGTTCGACCGTTGGCTGCCTCCACTCATACACAGCATAGATCAGCAGACACAGTATTTATTTATCATCCGACATGTATACAGATCAGTGACATTGATTGTTGAATTCAAGTATTCGGACCGGGCGGAGCATGAACGGCTGTTTCCGATTGGCTCCCCTTGATCCCAGAACGATCAATCTTCATTCCTTTTATGGATCCTGGATTCCAGAAGCCATCATTTTCTTCGTTATTATTTTTTGTCGGAGCTTGCTTAACACGTATTAAATATTGTGAAGGATGCCGGGTTTCTTTGCGTCCCCTGCTCTCGGTGTCCTGTTTCAGAGACCAGGCTTGCTCTGCGCTGTCGAGAATGTCTTCCCTTCCAAACTCCTTTACTTACGGATCCGTTTCTAGTGTCCACAGCGTTAGGGATGCATTCGCTTCCTGTAAGTATCCTCGTTGCTTCCCGCTCGCGATCGTTTGGGTCACATCCATTGTGCAGATTATCGGTCGCAGTACTATCCCAGCTCGAATGTGCAAACATCTGACACGGCTAATGATTTATCCGACGATGAACCTCTCCTATCAGAGCCATTGGACCCCTTAGACTCGGTTGACACTTCGTGTGCGGAAAGATATGGTGTTTCAGAACAGGATCTTGCATCACTCGAAGTTTCCGAGGCCGCTCTTCAAACGGCCGGTATGAGGGGACGTCCCAGTCCTCGCCAACCGATCAGAGCTCACGGGGGTCGCGAAACCACCCCTTTACTGAGGAAAGCCGCTTCATTCACGGTGTTCTCATCTAAACCTACTCCAGCCTCGGCCAGTCGCATAAATTACAAGCCTCTGACTCACCCAGAAGTTCCCAATAGTGTGCCGCAGAATTCAACTCCTGTCCCGTCTGCCACGATTGTTGAGCATCATTACAATGGTAAGAGTACCTATGGGCAGACGGTGAGTCTGGTGAAAACCATGTGTTCAAGAGATATTTAATACCGGTCTCCAGCTGTTCAATTGCACCGCAGTGCTTCTGGGGATAGGCATGCTCTCCGAGCCGCTTGCATTCGCATATGCTGGATGGTTGTGGGGCACGGTCCTTATCATCTTTTTTGGCCTCATCACTTGTTACACGTGAGTTGTTCTCGGTGTGTGACGAATTGGCCTAATCTTGGAATTCAGCGCAAAACTGCTTGCGCACGAGATTTTGGATGACCCCCGTCTGCGTTCATATGCTGACATCGGTCGAAAAGCATTTGGTCCCAAGTCATCCCTACTGACAAACATCCTGTTCTGTCTTGAACTGTTTTCTCTCAGGTATATATGCATATACCTTTCCCGGCATCGGTTTAATTACCCAGAGTTTTTCAGCGTTGTTCTCGTCACCCTAACGGCTGATTCCATGGAGGGAGTCTGGCCCGCTTACTCCGCCAACACCTACAAAGTCTTTTCTCTTTTCATGTGAATGATGCTTTCCTAGTTTTGTTGGTATTCTGATGTTCACATCCCACTCGCATAGTTTGGCCCCGACGGTTTTCATGCCCTTATCTATACTTTCTTTCACGTCATTGCTGGGAATTAGTTCGACAATGCTCATCATCGCAGTGATATTCGTAGATGGGTTTTCGAAACCAGATTCTCCAGGAAGCCTCTGGAGTCCAGCGCACACATCTCTCTCTCCAGGAACTCTTGGAGAGGTTGGGGTAGCATTCGGTTTGTTCATGGCCGGGGTAAGCATCCCGTGTTTATTCTGTGTAGTTGCAGGTTAAATCACCGCTCAGTTCTCTGGCCACGTTGTTATACCCTCGCTGGCTCGCGACATGATGGACCCGTCGCAATTTGATCATATGGCCAATCGGGCATTTGTAAGTCAGCTAAATTTCGTGCGGGAAAATGTGCAGTTGAATCGCTCCGAAGTTTGTTGCAACGTTTATTTATGCCATTATCGGGTACGCAGGGTATCTTATGTTTGGCAATTCGGTGAGCGATGAGGTGCGGTGATACGTCTCGATTTTCTACTGCACTACCTCATTCTAGCACCGCAGATAAGCAAGAACTTGCTCGCCACGCCTGGATATAATTCAACACTAAACCAATTAGTGATGTGGCTACTTGTCATTACTCCGCTGTAAGAGGATGTCCATTCTATCTCAATTCTCGTCGCCTGAATGTTTATTAGATCGAAGTTTGCTTTGAGCACCAGGCCAGTATGTATTGTTTGTATTACAACCTGTTGCGTAACTTGCTGATTATCTAACGTAGTTGAACATCATTTTAGAGAGTATGCTGGGCTTGGAAATTCCTTCTCCACCAACCTCGGTGGAGGACGGGAAAAGATTAGCACCGGAGAACCAACTGAGCTATACGAAGCAATTTCTCGTAGCTCTTGAGCGTATCATGGTCCCGGTCATGTCGATCCTGGTCTCAATCCTTGTTCCTCAGTTCAGTTCCCTGATGGCGTTCCTGGGTTCATTCTCTGCTTTTGTCATTTGCGTCATTGGTCCGATTTGCGCGAAAATTGCGATGACTAGGCGGTGTCAATGGTATGATGCAGTTCTACTGGGCGTTTCCACCTTAATGGCGGTGTGGGGTACATTCTCTGCATTCCGGACGACGTGAGGGTTGTGGTTCGTGCGTGATTAAGATGGAGGAACGATGGGTTCGGAAACAAATGTTATTGACACGATAGAATTCACGCTACAGAGGCCAACAAGCACATGTAATTGTGATGCGCTACACGAGACACCATACATGCATGATACAACTATTTTGCTTGCACAGAGTGTGCGACAACTTTTGATAATTCTGCAAGACTGGTCAAATTATGCATTTAGAAGACGATTCAAAGCCACTCACGAGGTAGCTTTACATTTTCACGAATAATAACGGATTCTATCTGGTTATCTGGATTGGGAGGGATCGAGACAACTTGACCATCGATGGTCCATCCCTGCTTTGAGGCCCAGGCTTCAAGCTCGGGCCCCGCCAGATCAACATATGACCCAAGTCTCCCCAATCCAATGCGCGTGAAAGTAGCCTTGACGGCACGCGCAGCGACCTCTCGAATAGCGTCCTCGAAACCTATACATTCGATCGTGTAGTTTTTTCTCAGGGATTCCAGTTCTTCGGACTTGTAGAAAGTCCAAAACGCAGGAAAGCGACACTGATGGAGGAGATCATAAAGGTTCGTGAGTATTGGGAGAAGAGCCGGGAGAGGGTCTGGTTCATCAGTGTTGGCGTTGGGCAGTCTGTCATCTAGGAGGGATATGCAAAGGTTGAAATCCGGGAAAGGCTCAGCGGTCAGGGCTTTGAGAAGGATGTTGATGACCACGTCTGGGTTATGGAGGTCTGGGTTAAACTGGTACCTAATAAGTGGTTAGTCCCGGGGATGTGCTCCAGGAAACTAGACATACAGCTTCAGGATGGCGATATTGGCGAGGCAATCGTACTCCCCGCTCCCGATTTGATGGTAGAGGTAGTCTTCCAGGATTCCGACATTGGATGGGTTATATCGATCTAATATTAACTGGGTCTCTTAGATTCCATGGACTTGTGTGAAACGACGTACCGACACCTGATACGAGGTTTTCAATCAACTCTGTCCGTGTGGGTGGTGTTAGCCATTCCGCTGTTGCGGAAGTCATTTTGCCTCGATTTTTCACGTAGTCGAAGTTGGAATGTAAATGGGATGCAGCGTGACCCCAAAACCGCACACCGTCATTTCAACAATTCCACGAGCATAAAGCCATAGTGCCTTCCACTGTTCAAAGCGTCGGTTATCCGGAACAAGGATCCAGCACACTCTGATCAGCCCCGGATATCCTTTCCCATCGGGCATCTTTATTCAGAGGGATCATGGATGTCGACGATGAAGCCCGGACACCATCGGCCAACTCAACGTGCCAAGGCAACTTCGAGTCGTGCAAGCAATCCGATGCCATGTCCGTAGATCACCTTCCAGAAAATGGACACTCTCCATCAGCAGCCGTGGCCAAAGAACAAGCGATCTCGCAATCGAGACCAAATTACCGCGCAAAGTTTATCCTCAGCGGACATACGATGTCGATATCTTCCCTGAAGTTTAGTCCGGATGGAAGCTTGCTCGCGTCTTCTGGTGCATTTATCACGTCCGTCCAAATTGAATTGTCTGACAGTATTCTCTATCGAAGCAAGCCGCCGACAAGCTAGTCAAAATTTGGGACGCATATTCTGGTGAAATTCTTAAAACATATGAAGGCCATCATGAGGGCGTCAACGACGTTGCATGGTCTGCCGATGGAGATTTCCTCGCATCTGCGTCGGACGACAAATCGATCATTCTTTGGGACATGGAACAGGTAAAGCTTTTCAGTATTCTAGTTTGATCGGACGCTTATTCTAATCTGCCAGGGAAATCTTGCTAAAATATTCCAAGGTCATACCAACTTCGTATTCTGTGTGAACTTTAACCCGAGATCAAATCTTTTGGTCTCCGGAGGGTACGATGAAACGGTACGCGTTTGGGATGTGGCAAGAGGTTGGTGTTCCTCACATTGAGAAAGGGTGGATCGGCAGGTTCACTGTGTACTAGGGAGGTCCTTGAAGGTCTTACCTGCGCATTCCGACCCTGTGACAGCTGTCGGCTTTAATCACGACGGCACACTCATTGTGTCATGTGCCATGGATGGACTAATGTGAGTGTCACAGGTCGTGTATGAGGGACAGAGAACGTGACACCGTCTTAGCCGAATATGGGACTCAGAGTCGGGACAATGCCTGAAGACATTGGTGGACGATGATAATCCGATATGGTCCGTGTAGTCCATTGGCAGATTGTCGATCCCTGATCCCCGATGTAGTTCTCACGTGAAGTTTTCGCCAAACTCGAAGTTCATCCTGGCTGCTACGCAAGATTCTACCATCCGGCTCTGGAATTACCAGAATTCACGCTGTGTAAAGACATACACAGGGCACACCAACCGTACTTACTGTCTCTTTGCATGTTTCATCGCAACCAACGGTCACTATGTGGTGAGCGGTAGCGAGGATGCCAAGGTCTACGTGTGGGATTTGCAGAGCCGCGAGGTTGTGCAAGCCCTCGAAGGGCACAGGGGTGAGTAACTTTCATCTTTTAGCTGCGGGACTAGCACTAATCATGCGGTCAGATGCTGTGCTGGCTGTGGCTGTAGGTGTTTTTGGTGCGTTGTGATCGCATTGCTAATGCGGCTGCGGAAACAGACGCACCCCGAGCGGGCCATCATCGCCTCTGCCTCGATGGAGAAAGATTTGACAATAAGGCTATGGTATGACGAATACTAGTGATTCGTGTAGAATGTACGAGGCAATTCTACTGCATGAGTCAGCGATAAGTTATCGGTTTAAACTCCGACACCCGTATTATATAAACCTTCTGAGACGGCCGTCTCAGTCCTCATCCTTTGATACAACCCACCACAGTCGTCACTCCCCACATTGCAACCCACCACAGTTTTCACGCTCATCCTCCTCCATAATGCAGATCTTTGTTAAGACTCTGACCGGAAAGACCATCACCCTCGAGGTCGAGTCCTCCGACACCATTGACAACGTCAAGGCCAAGATTCAGGACAAGGAGGGGTAAGTCCCTTGACTCATCCGTCTGCATGCTTCCCGTCTCACATTGTACCCAGTATCCCTCCTGACCAGCAGCGTTTGATCTTCGCTGGAAAGCAGCTCGAGGATGGACGCACCCTGTCTGACTACAACATTCAGAAGGAGTCCACCCTCCACCTCGTGCTCCGTCTCCGTGGCGGAATGCAAATCTTCGTAAAGACCCTGACGGGCAAGACGATCACTCTGGAGGTCGAATCCTCGGACACCATTGACAATGTCAAAGCCAAGATTCAGGACAAGGAAGGCATCCCCCCTGACCAGCAGCGTCTTATTTTTGCTGGGAAGCAGCTGGAGGATGGTCGAACTCTGTCCGACTACAACATCCAGAAGGAATCCACGCTTCACCTCGGTATGTTAACCAATTGTATTTCCCATCTCTAGTCTTATTCCCCGCACAGTGCTCCGTCTTCGTGGTGGTATGCAGATTTTCGTGAAGACTCTTACCGGAAAAACGATCACCCTGGAAGTGGAGTCGTCTGATACCATTGACAACGTGAAGGCGAAGATTCAGGACAAGGAGGGAATTCCTCCTGACCAGCAGCGCCTCATCTTTGCTGGGAAGCAGCTTGAAGATGGTCGTACTCTTTCCGACTACAACATCCAGAAGGAGTCGACGCTTCATTTGGTGCTTCGTCTGCGCGGTGGTATGCAAATCTTCGTCAAGACTCTCACGGGCAAAACCATCACGTTGGAAGTGGAGTCTTCCGACACGATTGACAACGTGAAGGCGAAGATCCAGGACAAGGAAGGCATCCCCCCAGACCAACAACGCCTCATCTTTGCTGGTAAGCAACTCGAGGATGGGCGTACCCTCTCCGATTATAACATCCAGAAGGAGAGTACGTTGCACCTTGGTAAGTCACTTTGTTTAATGTCCCTCGAGCTCTAATAATGACAACATTTACGTCAGTCCTTCGTCTGCGTGGTGGATGCTGAGTGTGTTGCCGAATCAGTCAATTTTTAGTGTACCATTGCCGTTGTATCATTGAGCGCCGATTGCAATTGTTTGATTGACGTATGCTTACTGCGAGCAAGCTATTGAGGCACAAGAGTTTGAGAGACACTATCATTAACGAGAGCTTCGCCGCTACTTCCATGCTTCCTACGTCTCTTGCGCTTTCGCGCAGCAGGGGCTGCTCCATCCTCCTCGACATCAGAACTCTTCCTTTTCTGTCCAGCTTTATCGCTAGTACGAGAGGTAAAGATAGGTTGTCTTGCACGAGGTACTGCTTTTTTCTTCATGCTGAGAGGGTTTGGACCCTTTGGAGTCCTCCTTTTGCGAGGGGGTTCGGCTGGGTTATCAGCTCTAATAGTAGCCAGCTCTGCAGCGCTGGGTTGAAATGCCTTTTCTTCATTCTAGATCCCGAGAATTAGTAGGTGCATGACCAGATCTCAACGGACGACATGCCTGTTGTTTGGCTTTCGACGTTACATCGCTCGGGGGTTCTAGAATCATCACTGCACGATTGATATGGACGATTGGTACCGCAGGGATCAGGCGAAGTTTAATGCGGAGCGTCTGTGACTGGGTCGCCGTGACATAGCGATGCTTGTTGGAGTCACCTGCAGAAGCGTCAAGACCACACGCATCGACTGAAAACGAGAAAGGCTTTCCGATGACGCTTGCGATGCATTCTTCTCCAGGTATGGCTTCTCTGTGGTTACATTTTCGACGTTCGAACGATTTTGCGAGATCGACCGCGGCCTGTTGTGATTTTCCCTGTAGATATAGTTCGTGAATGCAACATTGTGTGATCACTGAGTGAGATGCTAGTCAGGCCATCCGGGACCGGCAGCGACAACCAAGTTTCGTACTGGGCTTGACGGTCCCTTGGAGCACGATGCTCAATTGCTGTTGCAAGTCTGTCTTGGCCGCCACGGCCAATCTGCACATATCGGAGTCAACTAGGCGTATGTGAGTTCGGATCAAAGTCGCGAGAGACAGACATACCCAGCACTTGGTAGGGCTGCCGAAATCCGAACGACAAAGAGTACAGTGCCATTAGTTTTCTGTATGTTTTCGCCCTCTTTTGCCTCATGATGGGCAATCTGCTCAGGGTTTCCGGTGGGGGAGACCGGGGAGGTTGTTTGGTCTTGTTGTGCAAGAGCTTCAGTCAAGCTCATTGACATTGACACGTTCCGAAATCCGCGTCACCATGAAATTGAAGTCGTTGAGTATATTAGCGATTCTGTTCAGGTGAGCATGAATTGTCAGTCTTTGGGAAATGGCTAACTTTGCTCAGCACCTGTCTTTGCCTTGACCTCATTGGACACGTGCAATGGAATGATTTATGTCCTAGTGAGCCTGGATTTCAATCCCACCGTAACGGCCTGACCCACGAGGTACTCAGATTATAAAGCGCTTGGTTCTGCCAAGGTCGTCCTCGATGCAGGCAGATACGCTGGCCGAGTAACACGGAGCGGAAACTGGTCCATGTATGCACGTCTCTAAACGTCGTGCGCAGCATCTGACCAGTGACCTTTGTTACGCAAGACCAGACGTTGACCCAGGAACCTATGTTCTCTCGGTCACATCGCACGACTACGTGTTCGATCAAGTACGCCAGCTGGCTGCTTCTTTCACTTCCGCGCTGACCCTCGAGGGTTAGTTCCGCGTAGATGTGTTGGACTCTACTAGTCCACCGCACGTCAGGCCCCACATGCTCGGAACGCCGCTGATGACTGCTACATCTGTGTCTTTACGATATCCAATCGTCCTGATGCCTCGACACAAGAACAGTTACTTCAAGCCCCGCGAATCATTCAACTTGTTGGGCATGCTACAAAACCCAATGGTGATGATCATGGTATTGACGGGAATGATGATGTTTGGGATGCCGTACATCATGGTAACTCTAACCCCCAGTCAATGTACCCTGCTCACACATTGAGCTAGAAAAACCTGGACCCGCAAACGCTGGAGGAACTCAAAAACCAGCAAGGAAAGATTGCAAACATCCAAAACTCCCTACAGAACGGGGACGTCAAGTCGGGGTATGTGTATGTCATGAATGCGAAGGAATCTACTCATGTCAAGCTAGATTGTCGGCCCTACTGGCTGCCGAAGAGGAGTCCAAAGCATCCGTGACAGGTAGAAAATCCCCGGGGAACGGAGCAACGATACAGCAACGAAAAGCTGGACGAGGCGGTAGACGACGATGAGGTAGAGTAATGTATCGAGACTATACTCTGCTATAGAACACCGATTTAAACCGTCTCGCTAGAAAGGGGAGTTGGGCTGGGGATTTGGTTCGGAGATGTGATCTCCTGCAGGAGTGTCCGGGTACTCGAGTATGCGCCGAAGGTCCGCGTTCCTGCATGTCGATGAGCGAGGACGTAGGTCTGTGAACCCCTCCACATACCTTTGTTTGAATCGAGCGACAATAGCCCGAGGATTCTGCAAATAGGCTTGGGACGATTCCACGCCGCTGCCAGTCCTATCGAGTAATTGAATAGAACCCAAGCACCATGGACTGTCTGACATACTGGTCGTCGGAAGTGGATGTCACTTCTAAAATATACATGTTGTCATTCTTGCTGGCGTCTTCGTCGACGCGGGCCCCTGGCGCAGGCAAGACTTTGACGCCAGACAACGCGAGTTGACTGGAGGTGCTGCTGATGGTCGGTTTCGTGGCGCTGGCAGGATCATAGTTGAACACCAGCACATGTTCGTCGGGAAACCGGGGAAGCAGGGACAAGGGAGAATCGTCGGCGTAACGATATTCTATGTCGGCGTGAATGAGCGCGGTACTTTGGCCGGCTGAATTGTGTTGATGGGCGACGAGAATGTAATACGGCGGCTCATTCAAGACAGACATATTGGAACGGAGTCTCGGCACTCGATGTATCGCTCATATTCAAGACCGCTCTTCTGGATTTCGGAGGTCTGTTATGCTCTGATAACTCTCGTCGTAGCTTGCTTTTTCGCCATATCTTGCTTCACGCTCCTCCAACAAGCAGTCCGCACCGCACCTCATGCCTGGACGAACAACTGGGACACCGTCACCATAAGCGCGACGTACTGCCTGGTGGTCAGTGTCGGTGCCCTCCTCCAATGGCGCTGATCCCTGACGTCGCTCGACAGCTTCTTCTGAGCATCGCATTTTGTATAAAGCGTCGCATCTCGGTCCGGAGGAGACTGCAACGGATATCGAAAACGCACAGTGGAATTAGCAGAAGTGATCTTCCAAAGGCAGGTCCACATCGCTCATTTACGTCTCGTCACTCGATATCCCATGCAGCCAGTCCACGAGTATATCTCGCAAGAGTTTGCTCGCTCCTGCTTGATCTCGTACGAGTGTCAACCACGGGAGACGACGCATCCCGGTTGGGGCACACCCGGCACCGAGCATGGGGGCACGCGCTTTCGACGCAGCCTGCTCGATACCATCGCTGACATCGGTCTGCGTTCGATACTTGTCCACGCGCGTCGGTTTTCTGACGGACGTGCAGATGCGCGAGCACACCTCGTCATACCCAACCACCCTCCTTTGAAACCGCATTCGCGCATGCTACATCACTTCCGGTTCATTCTCCCGCTTTTGCCCAAGGACGATCAAGGATTGACCGCCTTGCATTATTACGATTCTGCGGTACAGCTTGCTCGCACCTCGACTGGGGAACCCACCGAGGACGAGTTTACGCTTGGACTACGAGCCGCCGACGAGATGCGACGGATGTAAGGCCTTTTTTTGCTGTCGTCGAACGAGCGAACTCACCGTGTCCAGCTTGAACGACTGTCGCATCGAGATGCTCGAGGAGTCTCGAACACAGCTGAACGTGTCTCCCCAGACGACGGTCAAGTCTTAGCCATTCATGTAGTCACTCGTGCTCTCGTCTAATGTAAGCCTTTCTGGAGTTCCATGACCCAAATGGCCAGAAAGCTTTACTGCCACCAAAGAACGTCGTACCAGGCAATCATGAGATGAGTCTATTTTCTGGAGTTTGTCGGAACACTGGAAACAAGTCTGGACCGACGCTTACAGCAAGAAGCAAAATCATACGGCGAGGGGCATGCTTTACAAGATAGGTTGTCACTTGTGCAGTGCTGGTGCAGCTGTGGGCAGTGGTTCTTTCATCACGCTCGTGCAACGCACGATGCTCAAGCATGTAGGTGCAAAGTAAATTGATGACCGCCTGGATGTTTTATTTCCGTTTTAACACGGAGGTCGGAGCATGGCAACTCATAATATCATTAGATTCGTTTAGGTGCACTCTATGTCTGATCAGCTATGCGACAGGTATCCAACCAAAAACCCAAGTTTAGAACAAGAATACCTGTGGATGTCGGTCAGTTGAACAGCGCGGCAACACGAAGCACTTGCCTGGTCCTCGAGCTTGCTGACCGCACGCGGGTCCGGATAGTTGAGCTCGGCGAGATGGTTCCTGGGGAAAGGGTGAGAATTGTAGGGTGTGCGTGGCATGTACACGTACTTCATTGCCTTCATCATTGGCGGAGGACCTGGGGGCGATGTCATGACAGTGATGTGGTGACCAAGGGGGTGTACGTACCACAAAGGAGAACTTTGATGTCGCTGCTTGAGCGGGGTATGTATTTTTCGATTTGGTCCTTGGATACGAAGCCGACGCCACCTGACCAGCCCTCTGGGGGGTTGTTGAGGACGTAGTACACGGAGAAGCGGTGGGGGTATTTAGCGGCGAGGTCGTCGAGTTCTTTGCGGAGCAGAATGTCGTCGACGTTTACGTTGGCGTAGATGAGGGAGAGTTTCGTCTTGTCGGCAGGGTTCTTGAGGGCGGCTCTGATAATTTGGAGCATGGGGGTTATGCCGGTACCGCCGGCGATCATGCCAATGTGACGCGACAGGGTGGGGGAGTACTTGAAGAAGCCCTTGGGACCGCGAACC
>JBBPSD010000231.1:0-36871 GCA_038093415.1 Xerocomellus chrysenteron | reverse complement strand
CCTCGAACCGCGCCAAAAGGGCCAGGACGACGACCAACGCGGGGTCGAGCCAAGACCACGCACACGTCCCGCGTACGATCCGACCGCTGCCATCACGCGCCAACCGCCAATGCTCGACTCTGTACTCGGTGAACCCTGGCCAATAAACGACGGTGAATTCGGGATGTGTGTCGGGCAGGGGGCGCATGCATCGAGTGGGGGGACCAAGGCACGAAAAAGTTGCTTATTCAGCGAGGACAGGACAGGGGCTATTCTTTGTGCCACTGATCCGAGACTCGGAGGACAATGTACATCCTGCATCTCGTCTGGGGCGGCGTTGCTCGGTCTAACCATCTTTGATACAAATTCAGGTCATCTCGAAGCAGTGCATCTGATCCCACTCGACCCTATTGAATGATTCATCCAAGCCCGGAACTATACTATGGCCGTCTCGGAGTTACAGTTGCCCATGATATATGATCCATCGATATATATTCCATCAACGCATTGCCTACACCGTACTATGTATCGTACCATGTCAATGTCACTATGTAAACACTCCCGAGTGATGCCACTATATTAATTTAGCACACGAGGCAGTGCGTGACCCAGCCCCGCACTAGTCAAGGCTAGATCCAGTTTGCTGGACCGGGGACTCGGAACCTAAGCTTGGCTGATCGCGATCAACCTCGACATCAACGGACCCGCCCGTTCCACCATAGACTAAGATTTACGTGACAGGTCCAGGCATCCATGTCAATGTCCCCCTGCATGACGCTCATATGTGCGCGGTGATAACGATCATCATCATGATGGGCTCAGCGCTCCGAGTTGCCCGCCAGTTCTTGGAACGTTCGTACGCGCAAAAGACATGATGATCCTTCATCCCCAGGCTTAGTCTTGATCTGAATGCGAGGATCACAGCCGTCGTACTATAAACAGTCTTCGACCCGTTGAGCATAGGTAGCAAATCCACGGCCTCCTGGTAAAGTAGGATTTGCGAGTGCGAGAGCAATGCGCTGAACCGAGAGGGCTGTCGAAAGCCAGAAGGGCTTTACAGATTCTGAGTCCGAGTCCCCTGGTAACTGCCCGCCGGCATCTGTCATACTGAAAGTACTCATCTCAATGCCGACGGACGCGCCCGGGGCGCCAAGTCTGATCGGCAAGGAACGTCTGTGATCCGCGTCATACCGCAGGCATCGGACACAGCCCATGGAGCGGGTCGGACAGAACACCGATGCTGACATATCTCGGAGCGCTGGCGTGCCTCTGCGCGCCAAGCCATCACTGCTCACATTACCATGACTGACTGTACTTACTATACTACTATAGATCCGAGATCCTGTGCCAATCACTGGGGGGTCCCTTGATCGCTTTACACCAACGTTCCGGTCATAGAGTGAATACCGGACGTACAGTAGGCGAACACGGTAACGTTGGTCGTCAAGCATTCGGGCTCGATCAGGATTGGTACGATGGTACATGTTAACCCCTTTCGGGAACGCGGATGAGGGTTCGCTCGCCGGATGATGCAACGAGTCGAATTAATACTAATTGTATGCCAGGGGCCCTCAGAGCGGTGGGTACGCTTGGCGACCGCGAGGCCCCAGATCTGAAGCTCACTAAGGTCCAAGGTCCAAGGGCCCAAGGCCGAACCAGTTTGGCCTCGAGTGTGGTGCGATTTAAACTAGCCGTCGATCACGGTGGGGCGTCGTCATATTGCGAAAGGGACTCTGACCCCTGGTGAAATGAGTTTGGCGAATTTGACACGGAACAGCCGTTCGATCGAAACGTTGCATTGAGTGGGGGCGTCTTTCTCAGGGGGTTCATTTGCAGGGATAGGGATAGGAAACACGACCCAGTCGTGCGGTGTACACACCCGGACGAACGCGAAAGCATCAAGCCCATGCTGTCTCGTCTCAAAAATGGAACCGCAGCCTGAGACCCACACAACTCGAACATGGGCTCTCTGCAAGCGAACGTGTGTAGGCACGACGGCGTTTTGGATGTCCGTCAAATGGCGCATCTATTCGCAACACATACATGAAACAGCAGCTCCGAGGGCGCCTTCATAACTCAGACGGCAGGTTTCCCAGGCGCCTTTTCTTGCTCGGGGTTGAGGAGTACCTGGACGGCAGTCCCGTTGAGCGAGACACGCCAGACTACTGAGGGAAAGAGACTCACCTGTTGGCCACCCGCGCCGTTCTCCCACTTTTGGTATCTGAGCGCAGTGGCGCCTCGTCTCTCTGCACCGACGCGCTCCGTCTCCTTCAGCGACTGACGAACAGCGCGTGCGGTGATTTGGGCGTACTTGTTGTACCTGCGATGCGTTGGTGCCGGCATTAAATCATAGTGTGCATCGGACGTACGTGAAGACACCTCGCCAAGTTGTGCTCATCGTGCTTCGTTTGTTGTGTTGGGTGTCGAGTGCAAAAAGCGTCAAGTCGTCTTCCGGAAGTGTCCGATGGGACCACCCTTTGAGGGGTCGACCTTGTGATGGGTGGTGCACGTGCTCTCATGGTTGCTCGCAGCGACGATGGCGGGCATAACATGGCACTACGTCCTCAAGTTTATCATCACCGGTGTGTAGCGACTCCCTTGGATGTCCTCGCGCTCATCGTGCTCGCTGCGCCAGGCGATGCGGCCGTAGGCAAGTCGTCCCTGCTCGTCCGCCTGACAGACCAACGCTTCATGACCAATCCGGACCCCACCGTGCGTGCACATGCGCCCGGATCGCGCATCCTCACAACTGACCTATACGCAGCTCGGTGTCGAGTTCGGCTCCAAGTTGATCGAGATACCCGAACAAGGCAAGATCGTCAAACTCCAATGTCAGTTCTCTCCCAGCGCACGCCGCGTCAGCTCACCTCGGACGCTTTCAGGTTGGGATACGGCCGGGACCGAATCCTTTCGCTCGATCACGCGCTCGTATTACCGTGGTGCTGCGGGGTGTCTGCTCGTCTATGACGTGACCTCTCGTACGAGTGCGTAACGCCCACTTATCTTGGATCTTTTTGACTTCGTATCTCCCTTGTACGCGCGCGTTTCAAATCCCCCTTTATTTCGTTCCTGTGCGTAACGCCCACCCGTCGTGGGTCCCTTTGACGCCCCCTTCTTCGTCTCTCCCTTGTTTCAAATCCCCCCTTTTTTCGTTCCTGTGCGCTTCTGCGTGATGCCAACTACGCGATAAACCATGTTCCCCCCTTTCTCAACACAGGTTTCATGAACGCGCGCGCTTGGCTCGCAGACGTGCGAGAACACGCAGACCCACACCTCACCTGCATCCTCGTCGGAAACAAGGTCGATCTTTGCGAACCCCCCGATCCTTCACCTTCCACACACCCCGCGATCGCCCCCACCCCGCTCAAACAGCGCCAAGTCACCACCACAGAAGCATCCCAGTGGGCCCGCGAACAAGGCCTGCTGTTCGTCGAAGCCAGCGCGAAATCGGGACACAACGTGGATCGGGCGTTTGAAGACGCGTCGCGGGATATCTTGGACAAGATCCAGCGGGGCGTGTTTGATGACGATCGGGTGGGTGGTTGACCACTTCCATTCCCCCCCTTTGTTCTCCTTTGATCTTATCACCCCCCGCTCATCCTCGTGCACAGTCACCTGGTGTGAAGCTGTCCAAACCTGCAAACGGAGACGTGGCGCTCGATCAGGGGTCCACGAGGGCAGTGTGCTGCTCATGATGTCCGATTGATTCCATGGTGTAATAGCGGAAATGGGTGTACCGTATGTATAATGTGTGCATGATGACATGGTGGCATTAGAAGGAACTGCGGGGATTATATATATACAATATATATTATAGCATAGGATATAAATATATGTGATGTGGATGTGGATGAGGAATGTCATTGAATGAAATGGTATTCGCCCTTGTGCTCGAACGCATATCATACAAGCGAGTGGCTCCGATGGGGTATCATGTAGACGTGCCAAGTCCCTAGTTAATAAACATTTTGTGCGATCGAGTGCCCGTCAAGAGGGGCGTGTATGCGTGCGCGTGCGGATCACCAGGCCTGTCTTTCCGTTGCGAATAGGGGAAACATCCAGCCCTCGAAACCCCACCAAACCAAACCAAAAAAAAACACACAACCAGGAAATAAAGCACCCCTCATGACCGCCTCAACGACTCGGCATACTCTTGCAACTGCTGCACGAACCCGAAATTCGGTTCTGCAGCCCTCCGCCTCGACTTGACGTACTGCACCGCCTGCGCAGTCGTCCACCCAAACTCGGCGATCAGGTACGCCGCGACGACGGACGTGGAGCGGCTGACGCCCTCGACGCAATGCACGAGCACGCGCGCGTTCGGGTCCGTCAGCGCCCCGCGCAGAAAGGCGGTCGTGTGTGGGAGATGGGCGGCGAGTTCGCTGAACGGGAGGTCGTCGAGCGGGAATTGGGCGCGGTGGATGGGGAGGTGCGGGGGTTGGGCGACGAAGCCGCGCATGGCGGAGAGCACGTGGGTGATGCCGAGGCTGGCGAGTGCGGCTGGGTTCTCGGCAAAGGCGAGGTCGGAGACGTAGAGACGGGGCATGATTTCGGAGGCGCTCGGGGGACGGAGCGGGTAGGGCGTCTGGGAGATGGGGGAGGGGGGCCATTGGGAGGCGGAGACGGAGGAGGTGGCGACGGACATGGGTGGTGTGGGGGGAGTGTGACCGGTGGAGAGACTGAGCGAGGTTCTCTGTGCTGTGTTATATAGGGCTTCGAATGACCCAGGATTTGCTCACCATGACAACTTTCTTTTTTTTTTTTTTTTCTTCTTTTTCCGACAGGCGCAGTGAGATATAGGATGTCGACGATTGCACTGCGCGTTATAACCGGCTGGATGGGTGTGCGAGAATTTAGAGCAACCACCGCCCTGCGAACTAGTCCGATTGGCCGGCGAGATGAAGAAACATGGACGAGTCGCCACTCGAGGTCGAGGTGAGGCGAGGCCTTGGATTTGGCTATTGGACTGCGCGATCGCCGGACGTCGGGAGGCGCTGCAACGGATGAAATTGCTGAGTATTCAAGGGGGCTGATTTGCGGGATCGCAATGTAACCGGCCACCGACGAGGGAGGCTGCGAATCTAGCTAGCCCCATCCTTGCCTAGTTTACGACCCGTACAGCCTTGCTCGCTCCATCCTCAAGGCACACCGAGGAGGCGATGCTCCCTCCCTGTTCCGGCCGTTCGCACCCGGGTGGGCTCATAATTTTACCACAGGAGAATGGCAGTGTCGCACTACATCGTGTGCTGTCTAAAACGACCGACTCGAAATCATACTCATATAGCCTAGCTCGCCAAATACGACAACGACCAAGCTTTTTGCTGTACCATAATCATCGAATCCTCATCCATCAACTCGTGAAAAGAAACTGCGACGTGGCAACTCGGTGTGAATCACGAGATCCACCCGGCTCGCCAGACGAATCTAGATGAGATCACTGGTGCACATTGTCATCAGCTGATGCATTACGGCCAGCCAAATGCGACTTACGCAACGTTCAGAGGCATCTCGTCAATCTGGGTGTTGTAGAATTCTGCCCGTCATCACGGCATCGTCAGCACTTTGCGCCGGCCCCATTCTAACTGTCACTCACGTTCAATATCTCTCAGCATTCTAACGTCCTCGGTCGTAACAAAGTTGATGGCAACACCCTTGCGTCCGAACCGTCCGCCACGGCCGATACGATGAATATAGTTCTCCCGGTTCGTCGGCAGGTCGTAGTTGATCACCAGCGACACCTGCTGCACATCGATTCCACGCGCCAACAAGTCCGTCGTGATGAGCACACGAGACGAGCCAGATCGGAACTCTTTCATCAACACTTCTCGTTGCTTCTGTTCCATATCTCCGTGCTACACACGAACCCATCAGCCAAAATGAAGACGCGGTGGCACCTCGTTCGCCTCGTCCACGTACCATGGCAGACACCGTGAATTCCCGTCCGTGCATCTTCTCCGTCAACCAGTCCACCTTCCGCCTCGTGTTACAGAAAATGACAGCCTGGGTAATCGTCACCGTCTCGTAAAGATCGCAGAGCGTGTCTAATTTCCACTCTTCTTTTTCCACCGCAATGTAGAATTGCTTGATACCTTCGAGCGTCAACTCGTCCCGCTTCACAAGAATGCGCACGGGATCACGCATAAATTTCTTCGTCACCTCCAAGACGTCCGCCGGCATCGTCGCAGACAGCAAAACGACCTGCGTGTCCTGAGGCAAGAGCTGGAACAGCTCGTAAATCTGATCCTTGAAGCCTCGGGACAACATCTCATCCGCCTCGTCGAGACAGAATATCTTGATAGTGTCCGTCCGGAGCGCTCTCCGGTTGATCATGTCGTACACCCGTCCAGGTGTGCCCACGACGACGTGAACGCCCTCTTGCAACTTGGCCATGTCCTCGCGCACGTTGGTACCACCGACGCAGGCATGACACTCGATGTTCATATAGTCCCCGAGTGCGATCACGACTTTTTGGATTTGCTGTGCGAGTTCGCGGGTGGGGGCGAGGATGAGCGCTTGGCAGCCCTTGATGGACATATCGAGCTGCTGAAGGATGGAGATGGAGAAGGTGGCGGTCTTTCCAGTACCAGATTGGGCTTGGGCGATGACATCGTGCCCTTTTACTACAGGCACGATCGCCCGTTGTTGGATGGCCGAAGGACGCTCGAAACTTGAAACAAGTCAGTACCCCATTTTCGGGGGGAATAAAGAGAGATGGAGCTTACCCGTAAGCGTAGATACCACGGAGAAGCTCTGGCTTTAGATCCATGTTGTCAAAGCTGTGGGCGGGTGATCAGAAGAGGCAGAAACGAGATTCAGAGAGAGGCATGCACGCACTTGTCGACGACTTGGTCCCAGTTGGACTCGATCTCGCCCTCGCCGACATCTTGAAGTTGCTCTGTTCTAGAACGAGGATGAGCCTGTGCATGACGGCAAGTCAGTGCAATCGCGGACGTACGATGCCATGTTTGTATTCTGCGTTCGTTATCCAAGTGCCGACCTCGTCGTTGCGTTGCGCTTGGAAAGGAGAAGGGGATGCAGTCGATTTGCACTCTTGTCCTTGATCTCGGTCAAATTTTCTTCAACCCTACACCTTCCGGAAATTGCCGTCCATTTTTTCGGACTCAGCGCGCACCGCACGGCCCGCCTCCCCCAAAACATGCTAGTGTCTATAGTAGCTGCTATGAGGCTTGCAACGTCGCCTCCGAGCCCGCCCGAGCATCCCCGCCGCTCAAAAGCGGTCCCCCAACTGATCTCGCACGTGTGCCTCCGGTGCGCCAACCACAGCACCCCCATCACCCCTGGATTATTCACCAGGGGGTCGTCCTGGCCGCTCCAGGCCCCGGGCACCTGGACCGTCCGCGTCAGCAAGACCAAGAGCGCCAACCGCAAACAAGCACACGAGCGCATCATCAGCTGGCACGTGTGGCGTTGTATGACACGGTCACGGTGGTGGGTCAGCCCCTGACAAGCCCCCGTACGATGTATGCATGGAGGAACCTCGCTTACCGGAATCAAATTAATCTGTACGCGCGCAGGAGCATCAACGCCCGTGTCAAAAAGATACACAGCCCAGCCTGAGCATACTACGTTGAGAGGCGATTGAGCCACGATCACGTCCGCCCTCGCAGATCCCTCCCTGTTGACCTGCGTTCCCAGGTCCCCGCGCACATTGAAATGTAACGCTGCGGACCCGATCCGTTGGTGCATAATTCTGACGAGAACCTGCTTGGTCACGTACAGGCGGTCCATGCTGACACATTTGTCAACGCAGCTTGGAACTGTGGGAGCGTGAAGCAGGGACAGCACCGTCGGTGGCCACGTCCTGCGAGACACCTGTCGCACCATCCGTTCTAGCTTGCGTATCTCGAACACCGAGGTGTATGAATGGGGATGCGTCGGAAGAGGATTGTAACCGCTCGTCATATTCCCGGATTGTTGCGTTGCTTGTTGGTCGCCTGGACACCTGGGGGTTCATAAAGACGCGGTATTTACTCAATCCACCGTCGGATCACCCGTCGTCCCACCAACGTACAGGTACCCCGCTGCCATTCTTCCCGCGACGTCGTTTCGGCGCCACTAAATGATGGGTTACCCTGCACCGCGTTCGTCCCAGGATCGACGAACACCATTTTCTGTCGAGAGAACAACGTACAGCCAAAGTACCGCGTTAACATGCTGATTGGCCAACGTTGGATGCTTTCTCAGCCGTAGATCCAGGTCGAGCTCAAGTTAAACGAAACCACGTCCAAAGTATTCGACCTCCCGTTTCCCGCCGAATCGTCGAAGATCGGAACCGTGGTGTAGAACAACATGTACGGTCCTTGCTTTATGCGCCCTCGCGTCAACGTTCCTCCTCTCGATACAAGCGCCATTCACTCACCGACAACGTCTGTCCCGACTGAAATTAGCTTTACACGGCCTTAAGACTGTTCTCGGCTAACAAAGCGAGTTCGCTCAGCCGCCAGACCACCCAGACGCCAACGACGATGCACACATGGGCACCAAAAGCACCTGCTACAGCGTTTCCGGATCCGCCCCACGTTGGAGAGCTGCATTGCATCCGAGTTTGGCGGCACGTTCGACTGGGACGCCATAAACGTGCCGCACGTCATATCAACCGACGTCGCGTTCACCGTCGTATTCCAGATCCCAGACGTGTCCTTGAGGACGTCGTACACCATGTTGCCCTGACCACAGGACGGTCACCCCCGCCAGCCCGTGCATCAGCCTCGCGACCACGTCTGCCAAGTCCACAGCCTGGGTCTGACTTTCCGGTCCCATGTTACCACTGGTACCGCAATCGACACTGGCGAACCCGGGAATAGCGAGCGCAGTCGCGACCGACACGTTCGTCGTCCCATCGAACGACTGAAAACCGAATATCGTGGACGCCGTCACGTGCGGTAGCGCAATCCCACCGGGGTAGAGCCTTACGCTGATCGCACCGACCAACGACGAGCGGACGACGCGTTGGCGGTAGAGCGTCACAAGGGTGCCGCCCGGCTCGTTGAGGTGTGTGTTGCCGTGAGGGTTTGGTGGCGGGACAGGTTACGCCGGAGCACTGCGTGCACATGAACAGAATCGCTGCGGAGCCCTGTGGGGGATGCAAGCGGTACGACGGTCGCGAACGCGGACACGCACGTGAGGGTTCCGTGTCTTGGGTGGAGGGAGAGCGGACGTACGGTGATGAAGTTTCTCTTCGTCCCGAGCGGGGGACGGACGTGAGGGACGCACAGCGCCAAGAAGGTCGCGCGTGCGAGGACCAGAAATCCGCGGAGAAGGAAGCACATCACGGATGCCCGCGTCGACCGGTGCGCTTCCAGATTCAGGGCTCGGAGAAACTGCACGGTGCTGGCCACCGACGCGATGACTGGATGATGCGTCGACCTTACCTTTTGCGCCGTCGTCGACGTCGAGGTAAGGCAACGTTTCCACTCTACAAGAACGCAGACTGTGTGACAGGCATTCCTCTCCTTGTTTAAGATCCACATGCCTTTCAGACATCCGACTCTGTCACCGTGTCAGACCAACACGAAGCACGAGCGTGGTTTTAAACTTGTCAGGGGAAAAAAAGGAGGTCGACGTGGGCCCGCAGACGGGAGTAGATACCATGATCCCCTCCGTTGTCATCATGGGCGCGCCCGGGCTACATCAAAGCACACACGAGGACGGCGCTGAGCACACAATTTGATGGGCATCGTCTAGAGGATCTATATTTTTACCGAGCAGCGCTCGCCAACCGTCATGATGCGCGCGGAAAATGTAAGAAAAGTAAGTTCCGCCGTGTCATTGGAATGAAAGGATGCTTGAAACTTGTAATCTGTCAAGAGGCATAAGTCCAGACCTAATCACCCGATAGTGCTCGAGGTAGAGTCCAGAACATGGCCGGTGTGTAATGGCCGCCGCGTGAACACTAGAAATGGAGAGATGGCACAAGGTGTCAGTGCTTTGTTGGCCTGCCAGGAGTCCCGGACCTCCGGCTCGCCACTACAAGTCCCTAAAGATTAATCATATTGATAAACTCACGTCGAAATGATACCGATGCTGATGGCCCCTCCATGATGGGAGTGGTGCGAATGCGGCTTCACCAAGTGGTCAATCGGCAAAGCTTGTATACCACGGGCGATTGGTCCCATAACAAGTTGTGGTCTGGGTCACAAGTCCGCTGATTACTGAGGCCGTTGTCGAATGCACGCCACCAGCAGGCACAGAGGTACAGCCAAGCCCAGGTGACCCGCCGATGAAACCCAAACGAAAGTCCAAATTCAAGACATCATTCCAGTCACACATGAATCGATCAGGCCGCGGTCCTCCTTGGAATGTGTTCTAGTCTTTCGGGAAATTAATTTGATGCCTTGTTTTTCGCCCACCTGATGTTATCCCCATCTAATCTTCCAGCGGTCGTGATCATTAGTGCCCTGGAAACTCACTCACCGCCCACCACCCAGATACAGTCACTCGATTGCCTGAACCTCGATATGGGCACTGCCACGACCAGCCCCCTTTCGTCTCGTATTATTCAAATCAGCAAAACTTGCACGCACGGCGCGAGATAGGCACACCTCCAATCTTACGTCCACCATACACGAGTGTACAAGATCGAAAATGGGAGGGGTGAGTGAAGACGAGATGTTGCTATGCGCGCGCCGTTGACGGGGGTTTTTCAAGGATTCAAAAGCGACATTCGTTGAATCTATTGTTACCCCCCGTTGGCGTCTTCCTTCGCTCTATGTCAGACCAATAGATCGAGTTGCTGAGGTCGCTCAACAGTGGGCCATCGGGATGGCCGTCAGGCATGCCAGTGAGGCGGACCGCACTCGCGGGCACCGAAATGGTAAAAAAAACATGGTCATCCTGTTATGTCCATTATTTGTCCAATGTCAGATGTGGTACGAACTGGGATCGGAAATGATGTTAGGGCTCTGGGGGAAATTTAGGGAGGGACGGAAAGCAAAAAGAGGCGAGATTACGATAGACCTGTTGTCTTGAACAAAAGAAGAAGCTTAGGGGAAGGATGGGGTGGGTTTCGTTGTCGCAGAATGGTGGCCGTGGGTAGGTCATCTGACTAGGCAACGTTGGTCTTCTGAGATACGAAAGAGGTCGAAGGTAAAGGGTGTTTACATAACGAAACATGCACTGTACAGTTGAACATTCGCGAGCTCCGTGGTGGGGTGAATCGATGGGTTGTAGTCCGTGACAGTGGGTGTCATCGACCACGTACTTGTCCATCTCATAACCTGGCTGGATGGAAGAAAGGCTTGCGTTTACCAGCTGACTGGTGATTTGACGTCTGGCCCATCCGAGCGGCGCTATCCGAGCACTGTTGCTGCGCCTTGTTGTATTTTTGCCCGCACCGTGTCATGAAGTCAGAGATAAACCATTTACAGTTGCGACCAAACAAACGCCGTACGGCGTGACGATCTGACGCAAACGTCAGCCCGACAACACTTCAAACTTCGAGGCTGTTCAAAAAGGTTCTTGACATCTCCCGCGAACTGCTAGCAAGGGCCACACCGAAACCCGATGGGTTTCTACTAGCATTGAATTTGGGTGCATTCTCCTGTTCGTCTGCTCCCACGAAGAACAGTGTCAAGCCGATTATAGGGCGCGGATGCAGCGTGGATGGGCGCCAAAGTTTTTCTATGCGCTTCTTGAGCGGCTTTTGCTAAACCGCAAAGTGACCTACGCTCTGGTCGATTATCATCATATCTACCTCGCTTATTGAGATTCAACACCATGTCACGCAACCAGTCTGAATCCTCGCAGCCATCACTACTCTTGATATCGAGTACTAGACCTTGGCTAATTATACACTGATTCTAGACTGACGCCCTTGGCTAGGTTTTGCTGTAAACCTCAACCGTCAATCCCAGAAGGAAGTTGAATCTATCACTCTGAAAGTAGGCAGAGAAGCAAGAGAGATTCGTCAAGTGGTTTCTCCAGGTCGCGGTCACGAGGAAAGATTCGATTCACCTCTGTAAGATCTCACACGGGCACGGTGCGGCACACATGCTGATTGATTCTTTCCAGAGAGGTGTTGTTCAATGAATGTTTTTCAGTATCGGTGCATTTTCGCAAGAAAAAGACTTTTCCGGGTCGTGGCGCCGTGACCTTTTCTGTGTACCCACAAGAAATCCTGTCTGGAGCAAAGGAAGAAGATGGGCAACAATGTAAGTTAATTATATATATATATATATCGCATTCTGCTGACGTACTTAGTGTACCGCAAGGTCGATAGGAAAGTTGAAATGGTCGTCTATATACACTCGGTTTGTTCTTTGATCTGTCTTCGATATCCATTCCGAGCATGCTTGGCAGCTTCCTTCGACTGTCAGCGAAACCGTGGCGTCTTGCTCCCGGTAAGTCTGAACAGATTCCGATGTACTTGTCATCTCATCGACACCTTCAGGTTCCGCGTCCTGATCATTGGAAAGGTGCTGATGTCAAGGATAGTCGAGTCTAAAAACTAACTTCTCGTTGTCATAGTCCGGAGTCGGAAAATCTTCGTTGATAAACAGAGTGTTCGGTGTTGCCGGCGTGGTGGCTACTTTATCCCTGATCAGCACCATATCGAATGTTAACGATTTGATGCAGAACGTCTCCGACACCACGCGCGGTAGAGCAAGTATTGACCAAGAATACGTCGCATCCGACAACGAGCGTTTTATTGTCCACGATAGTTGCGGTTTCGAAGCTGCAGACCAAAAGAACCTGACGGCTGCTTGCGATTTCATTTCAAGTCGAAGACGCATGCGAGACTTGAGAGATCAACTGCACGCCGTTTGGTAAGTAGTTTCGTAGAGATGACATGACAGATCCAGTTAAGTAGATGATGTAGGCTTTGCCTGGCAATACCTTTTGCTGGCAGTCGCCTCATAGAAGCTGGTGTGGAGGACTTTCTGAAGAACAGGAGTAAAATTCTAGGCAATAGTGAGTTTAGGAAATGATGCCCGTTCTCTGCATTAATGCATCCACAAATTCATCTTGTAGTTCCACTTGTTGTAGTTTTTACCAAGCTCGATTTACTTGTCAACACGTTGTATGCGGAAGTTGGCGAAACGTTAGACGATCCCGCTTTGAAAGAACGCGAATTGGAATCACTAGAAAGACTCTGCTTACGGCCTGTCAGAGCGGCAGCTGGAAGTGACGGTCTATTGCATGTAGCTGTTTCTAGTGCGTTGAAACAACACTCTCCGTCTGTTTTCTAATATGATGATGACGACAGCCTCGGCGGAATATGAAGAAAGCCTCGCTGCACTCGTCGACGTGACGACGAAGAATATCCAAAAATATATCAAGGATGAAGCAGCACACTACATCGCTGCGATCGCGCAACGAGTGAACATTTCCCTGAAAGTCGCATTGACGATATCGTAGGTATCATTGTCGTCTGTTTTTCCATACCTTCTCTAACCTGTTCTGTTTCAGCGTCGGAGAAAAGAGTAAGTTTTGGCCAAATGGATGTCCTGGTCGCTGAGGATGGTTGTAGGATATTGGAAGGCGCTTACTGCAAGCCCTAATTTTCGAAATTATTCCATTAAAGCATGTCTGCATGTGATCCATAAAGACATCATTACGGTGTGGAATTTCAACAACCCCGACAACGTAGGGTGTCTATCTTCATTTGGTTTCTTCGAAGTTTTAACGACAACTTTGATCATCACATGAAGAGCCTTCAAAAGGATGATTTCAAAGAAGGCCTGCTGAGTACTCCGAGTCTCAGAGTTAGGGAAATCGAAGACATCCGGAAAACTACGTAAGTAATTGTATTCCCTCTCCGATGGTAGACGAATATTCTTTCACTCGTATCTCACAGGCAAACCAGCTTCGCCGTTGTCGCCGCGCTTGTGACAATCATCGCAGGTGTGGCAGGAACGGGGGGTGCCGCCCTACCCATAATTGTTCCCATCGCTGGGGCAGCGGTCTTGGGAAAGTTGGCTCATAATCTATACAGGGCCTCGTAAGTGCCTATCGGCCCTTCATTCATCGGAGGTACTGAGATGACGGTGGATTGTTGCAGTCAGGACGTCGTAAGACAGTTCATGGCCTACATTGTGGACTTGACGTGCGTCATGCAAATCATTTTCCTCCTGGCATCGATAGGGAACGGCGTGGTGAACGTTGAAGTGGTCGCAATAGCGATGCGGGCTTACGAAGAAACGCATAGGTGTAACGTTCACACTGACATCAACGATTTTAGCATGAACCTTACAGTGGCGCCAGGAAAACGCGACCTCGTATTGGACAAGATTAAAGAGCTGATAAAGAACCATAGCGTTGGGGATGAGGAACTTTCGAACCTCAGGAGGCAGTTGCAAGCATCCTCGGGTTCTGTACGATGAGCGACTCGGATGAGGCCGATATTCGTGTTGATTGATCGAAAGGTGGATCGTGATAGCAAATCCGTTTCAGACTGATGTACAGATACTGTATCATACTAGCTGCATCATCTAATTGTGGCGATCAATAATGACTGCTGTCGCTCCGGAGTCAGGACATTTGATTCATCTTAGCGGAAATCATTGTCTATCGATTGTGGGTAGTTGACCTCAGTACTACCTCGATCGGGAGCCCGTGACTACGAAACATCCTTCTGCGAGTCGTTGCGAATGGCATGGGAATGGTCATCGATTTTCCTTTTTCGTCAGCCCTTCAATTGATTCAATATTTGCACTCTCAGCTCGCGGAAAGTTACGGAGCCTAAGCGGACAAAGTTTCATACATGTTTCATGACCCATTATATTAACAGAGCACCATCTACGTTGACACAAATCCGCAGGCAACTGGAGGACCCAACCCATGTCTTTTGCTACATACTCCACAGTGTGGGGTGCTATTGGTGTTCCGACGACCAGAGCTCCCATCAACCTTGCGACGTTCGTATCATATGTCCTGCCTCCTTTACTTTTCTACCTCGTAATGGCGGTACTGGCTATCACGCCGCAGACCCGCGCTCTCCGAGTGGCGCTCTGGCCAGTCATCGTATTGTTGGCATTGCGTGCAGCGTTTTCCGTGGATATGGCGCCCAGCAACTTTGAGCGAAAATTCCACAATGATTTGGCAGTGAGTCTTTCGGACAATCATTCTCAAATCCCATCAAGGGAAAGACTTAAACTCGTTTAATGCCAGAACCTGATGCTGATGATCGTTACTCGCTCCCTCTATTGGGCATCAACAAGAGAGCCGCTCGTGAGACAACTCCGTCCCGTGAATAGCAACCCATCAACTCTCATGGACGCCCTTGATCTCGCCTTCACCTTCCGCGGTCACGGTTGGGACTGGTCACGCGGATTGTACATCCCACGCGAAACCCGTCCGTCCAACCGCATAGGATTCGTCTTCCATGTAGCTCTGTCCGCAACTCTCCATGCGTTCATCTGCGGCACACTGCACAGGGCCCTCCGATCATTCTCCCCAATTGGACTCGGCTCCATTTCGGGAGGGTCTATTTTCGACGAAACACTACCTTTCCATGTGCGATACGTTCGATCAAGTATCATCTCCGCTGTGGGGTGCTTTGCAACCTACGCCCTCCTCCAGATGGTTTACGACTTATGTACCATAGTGGGGGTTCTTTTCCTTGGGCAGGACCCCGCTCAGTGGCCCCCTGGTTTTGATGCACCGTGGCGTTCCACGTCGTTAGCTGAGTTCTGGGGACGCAGGTGGCACCAGTGGCTTCGTCATATATTCCTCGTCCAGGCCGGTTATCCACTTTCCTTCATCTTTGGTCACGTGGGTCTTGTTATCGGGGCATTCCTCTCTTCTGCAGTGTACCACCATATTGGATTGTATTCGCTCGACAGCACGAGCGAACTCTGGAGGCTGCTGGTTGGGTTTGGAATGATGGCCCCGGGTATTTTCGCCGAGCGGACATTCAAGCACTTCACGGGAAGGAAGGTGTGTGGGCTGGTAGGATGGGTCTGGACGATGACATGGCTTGTCCTGTGGGGAAATGTGATAATGGACGGTTTTGTGAGAGCTGGGTTGTTCAGGGCCGACGCTTTCATTGATGGCATGTCGCCTTTGCGAGGGCTGGTGGAACGCCTGGTGGTGGATTTTGATACCTGGTTACATGCGGTATAGTTCAGGATGGCCATCGTTTTGTGGATCGTGATGTCGATTTATTTTACTAGGACGGGGTGGTACCGGTAGTCTAGAATCTTCATCCTCCACCTGTAGGCACTTAGAACATCGTAGTGGTGTTGCATTGGCGTTGCATCGGATGTTCACGGAGCACCGTGACTGTCCCTTGGCATCGATATTAGATTTCTTGTCAAATTCAGACATACCCTGATTCATCCCGATTCCCGACGCCCTTCGTTCGCGGTTGCTTCAGACTCCACGAGGACCACGACACTGTCTCTCGGTGTTACACAATTTATTTCAACCTCAGAATCAAGTGGACTTCAGCACTGGTAACTTCAGCTCTAGTTGCAAACCCGGGTATGGAAATCTTTTCCTACTTAACCACTTTCTTGTCGCAGTCACTGTAACACCGTTCGAGCACAAAGAAGAGTGAACATGAAGGGAAGCGCACTGGCAGGGAAACGAGTATCCACGGTGTCTCTTAGACCCGTGCGGACCTGGTGTGTTCTCATTTTCCGTTTTTGTCAGTCGCCCTTCAATCACAACTCTCAAATGGCTCGCGGAAGGTCACGAAGCGTAGTCCGGCCCGAGACTACACGAAGCGAGCTAGCTTTGTCAGTTGCTTCATAACAATAAACACTTGTCCAAAAAAAAGAGACTACACGAGGCGATAACGTTACAAACGCTCCATAAGCGGGGCATGGACACTGCCTGTCATTACTATGTATTTCCATTGACAAATTTACAGGCAACTGGATGTCTTTTGCTGCCATGTGGGGTGCTGTTGGTGTTCCGACGGCCAAAGTTCCCATCAACGCTGCAACATTCGTATCATATGTCCTGCCTCCTGTGCTTTTCTACTTCGTTATGGCGGTCCTGGCTATCACGCCGCAGACCCGCGCTCTCCGAGTGGCGCTCTGGCCAGTCGTCGCATTGTTGGCATTGCGTGCAGCGATTTCCGTGGATATGGCGCCCAGCAACTTCGAGCGAAAATTCCACAACGATTTGGCAGTGAGTGGCTCTTTCGGACAATCATTCTCAAAACCCAAGGGAAAGACTTAAACTCGTTAATGCCAGAACCCAATGCTGGCGATTGTTACCCGTTCCCTCCATTTTGCATTGGCAAAAGAGTCTTTCGTGCGACAACTTCGTCCTGTGAATAGTACCCCATCAACTCTCATGGACGCCCTTGATCTTACCTTCACCTTCCGCGGTCACGGTTGGGACTGGTCACGCGGATTGTACATCCCGCGCGAAACCCGTCCGTCCAACCGCACAGGATTCGTCTTCCACGTAGCGCTGTCCGCAGCTATCCATGCGTTCATCTGCGGCACATTGCACAGGGCCCTCCGATCATTCTCCCCAATTGGACTCGGCTCCATTTCGGGAGGGTCTATTTTCAACGAAACCCTACCTTTCCATGTGCGATACCTCCGATCAAGCACCATATCCATCGTAGGGTGCTTTGGAATCTACGCTTTTCTCCAGGTGGTTTACGATTTATCTACCATAGTGGGGGTTCTTTTCCTTGGGCAGGACCCCGCTCAGTGGCCCCCTGGTTTTGATGCACCGTGGCGTGCCACATCAGTAGCTGAGTTCTGGGGACGTCGGTGGCACCAGTGGCATCGACATACATTCCTCGCTCAGGCAGGTTATCCACTTTCCTTCATCTTTGGTCGCGTGGGTCTTGTTATCGGGGCATTCCTCTCCTCTGCAGTGCACCACTACATTGCATCACTTTCGTTCGACAGTACGAGCGAACTCTGGAGGCTGCTGGTTGGGTTTGGAATGATGGCCCCGGGGATTCTCGCCGAGCGGACATTCAAGCACTTCACGGGAAGGAAGGTGTGTGGGCTGGCAGGATGGGTCTGGACGATGACATGGCTTGTCCTGTGGGGAAATGTGATCATGGACGGTTTTGTGAGAGCTGGGTCATTCAGGACCGACGCTTTCATAGATGGCGTGCCGTCCTTACGGGGGTTGGTGGAACGCCTGGTAATGGATTTTGATACCTGGTTACATGCGGTATAGTTCAGGATGACCATCCTTTTGTGGATCACGATGTCGATTTATTTTACTAGGACGGGGTGGTACCAGTAGCCTAGAATCTTCATCCTCCACCTGTAGTGACTTACATTGTCGTAGTAGTGTTGTATTGGCCTTGCGTCCGATGTACTGTGGCTCGTCTTGACGCCTTTTTTTTTTTGCGGTCGTCTCTGGGATACTATCTTTCGGTGTTACGCAAATTAAGACCTCAGAATCGAATGGACTTCGTCACCCGGTCAGTGCTTCAGCACTGACTCTTACCACTTTCTTTTCACAGTCGCTGTAATGTCATTCGAGCACAGAGAAGACTGAGCATGGAGGGAAGTGTACTGGCAGAGAAACGAGTATCCCAGCCTGAGGTATCTCTCGCGCGGCGTGTCCTCATTCATGTTATGACAAAATCGCAATCACAAGGTTTGGCAAATACTGGATTGATCGATCATATGACAGAGCGTTACTGATGAGACTCCATAGTTCCTCTAATCCTTGAGAAGAAAAGTCTCTTGGGATTGACCCGACAGGTGGAAAGGGGACAATCGGGCCAATACAATGGGAGAGGCGGCAGTAGGGAAGCTCTTGCTGCCGTCGCCCGACGTGCAACAGGCCTAACAATGGATGCCCGAGAGAGCTTAGCTGGGAGAAGCAACGGAAGGAGAGCATGAATATCCGTCGCCAATGCTTGGGAAGCTCTCATGGTCGCTCCAAGCCCACCGAACCATACTTTTACGCAAAAATCGGGGTGATCTCCGCACGTTGAGGGGTTACGGGAATGCACAACACGGAGTCAGTGAGGCAGACCCGTGATCAAATGGGATCGCCGAACGGGGGAGTCCAGGGATTGAAACAGGCGTGGCCAGTCCTTGTGTTCGACATACGACCATGGATTGCCTCGAAATGCCCAACACGCATTTCGGGAGAAGTTCCATGAATATCCAAGTAATAGTTACAAGTGGAGCTCGGTTATCAGTCTAAGCGGTAGGTCTCGATCTCGTGTTGAATGCATGGTCTTCGATTGTCTGTAGTAAATTGATTTTAGTGTGTACTATGTACTTGTTTGGTTCGATACCCCCCAAGACTCACTCTCCGGGCCGCCAGTGTTGGGTACATGTGATTGTATACGCTGAAAGAGCTCATGTCGTGGCCTGAGGCAGTTATTGGAATTCTTTTACTATGGAGTATTTAATCGTGTTCCACAGTTGGCACTGTATATTCCAGTCCAGGGCTCCAGGCGCACGGAGGTTGCAGCTTTCATTCAAAACTGGTTTAGCCATGAAAACATCCGGAATAATAAACGTAAGAAACTCTTGAACTGGTACTACAAATTACTTCCAGTGAGTGCCCGCCCTCGATCGTACTGTCGCGGCATCCACGAGTGCAATGGGCCTTTCACAGACGCTTTGCGCCTTTCTTGCCTGTTACGAGCACCATTGGACTAAATATCTACTCGATAATAAAATGAGTCTAGTGGATGCGATAACATGCTACATACGCACCCGTAGACGCCCTGCGGTCAACAAAGCCCCGATAGACAGTTGACCGTACCACCAGCTAAGAGAGAGAGTCGAATTCGGTCCAGAACTCTGGTGGCTTTCGAGAGGACGGTACCACGGTATGTCCCTATCACGAAGCGCAAGGTCGGTGGCTTCAACATCCACAAGACCTGCTGCTCTGAAGGTTGACACGATGTTATTGATGGAATCAATCTGGGCCATTTTTGAAAAACTCTGCAAGAGGTTTCGGGCGGCCGCAACGTGTTCCGCGTTAGTCGGAGCCATTGTGTTGGTGAAGCACCATTCGTAGATTGCGAACTAAACGTGCAACGTCAGCCTGCGCGGTTGTCTCAAGGTCGATCTTCGTACTCTACCGGAGGGCTTGAGCAATCTTTCAATATGTGCATAGAGCGTCAGGGGTGAAGTGGTCCGCTATAGCAAGTTAACTTCTGCCATGACGAGTACGCATGCAGCTCACATAACCAAGCTCAATGGCAAATACGGCATCAAACGAGCAGTCTGAAAATCTTTCGAGTGCTTCGCACACATCTTGGGCTGCGCGAATGACAATCTGGAGTGTGTATGTGCGAAGAGAGAACACGAACTGTGATAATACGTGAGTCGATCAGAAAGGCCTGCCTCTTCTGCAGCAATTTTTGCGCTTGAAATCTATTGAAATGTTAAACCAGCAACTTGTCTAGGGAGTGTTATATGCTGCTGACGAGATGTACGTCTGTGTCGATTCCGACAACATTAACATCGGAGAATTGCAGGAGCTGTCGAGAAATGGACAGAGCTAGAACTGTTTTCTTGGGTCTCAGGTAAAGCTGACTGAACAGAACGTGTTGATGGCGAGCCATAGCAATGGGTAAGCTATCGCCCCGCAGAATCCTCGAGAAATGGAAAACAGCATTCGAAGAACGCCCTTCGGAGTCTCGCCCCGGACTGAACTTGGACTTCACCGTGAAGTTACGCATTGGCAAGAAAAGCCAGGAGAACAGCGACGCTGAAGATAACGTTGAGTGGGAGTCGCATCGGGAACTCGTCTTTTTTGTTTTCCTACCTGCTGCACAGTTTGAGAGTACCTGCTCTCTTTGACTGTAGATGCAATCGTATACAGAGAACGAGCCCATGTTGAGACGTCACGGGGTTAGTGGATGTGTTGAGTCCTTGATTGTTGACTATTTATTCGTTCCACGACGCGGGCACCGAATCCAAGCGCATCGTAGGCGAAATTTGAAGCCTGGAGATTCCCATCAAGACTGGGTCAAAGCAATGACTCACAGCATCCAGGATTGATGGAACTAAGTGAGAGCCGAGAGATAAAATGATTGATTTGATGCCGTGGAATACTGGCAGGCGACTTTCAGGTAAATGAAAAGGAAATTGGTCAACTGGATGCTATGCGTTCATGCGATGCGGAAGAAAGCCGGGGCCCGGGAGCAAAAATAGACTTAACTACTATCTGATGGGTCCTCAACGTTCAACCGCAATTCGTCGTGCCATCAAACTCCAATCGTGCCTCCGGTAGAATGTCGACTGGCTCAGCCGAACAAGAGATGGCACAATTAGTGGTGGAGATCGGTCAGAATCTCACCAATAACTATGTTTACAGTGAGTGAGCAGAGCCATCGATTTCTTCGATCAGTACGAGTACTGAATATTTAACTGCCGTGCAGTGTCGGCGATTTGCTTCTTGGTTTACGACGTTTTGATAAACTTAGACAGAGAGGTCAGTTTGAGATTATCTATTCGAGAAAGCCAGGTTCTTGAAACTGCTAACACTCTGTATTGAAGGTCGAACATGTCTGGAAGTACGTCTTTCCACTTCCTCGAGTACAGGTAATTTTACGTGGCTGCTTGCTACGTCAGAGCTAGGTGGTCCGTCTCCAAGGTCCTTTTCATCATTGGAAGATACTATGGCTTATTTTACAGCACGTAAGTGAATTCACGAAATTCTGTGCGATCGTTGCAACTAATCTTTTGTGGTATCTGTACCTGATAGCGCCAATTTTGTGGGTGTGTTTCGATATCCACGCTTCAAAGCTTCACTGGCTGTATCTGACTTGTTCCCCAGTATCCTTGCAAGTTGGCCTCTCCTTGGAAGTATGTGGAATTTCTGGTATTACGCTGTACGACCTGCTAACACTCAAGTTATTTACAGTTGTATGTCTCCTCCACAGACAGTGTTTTCTCGACTTCACCGCTGACCCCCTCATGTCAGCTGCCGGGGCTGGTTGTGGTTTATCACAATGTAGGTTCATCCGATCCGACGGCATTTGCTACGGATGCTCACTCAGCCTAGGGCCGGGGATATCTTCTTCACTAGCATTGTGAATGTGATCCTCATTATGCGTTTGTACGCGATGTATGGGAACCGAAAAGGTAGGGGCGATGATGTATATGCACAGTGCTTTTTGTGTGAACTCAGAATGCATCGTGTCTACAGTATTAACATTCTTCGTCTCACTGTTCCTTTGTATGTGCCCTCTACTCTACACCCGATAAAGAACTGAGTAATCCCCGCTACAGGTGAATTCGCGGTGAGTCGTAGATATACTTCAATGTCACCACTTCTTGAATGTATACATTCACAGTTCGAACTTTACACCTGCATAGCAATGGGTATCGAGGAGTCTAGGACTGTATATACCATTCCGGCCGGGATCCCCCTGCCCGGGTGTTTTGCGTCTCCCAACTTGAAGATAGCTCTGTGGTCCTGGTAAGCTTAACAGCGTCCACCATGCGGATCCAGGTAGTTGATTTTGGTTCTAATACCTGCCTCCTGTCAGGGTGCCGTGCATGGTAATAGCTAGTAAGTGTATTAGTGTGCAAATTGTCAACAAATTGTCATACAGTTCACTCCGTCATAGCGTCATTCTTCGTTATGACAATTGCGAAGGTCGTTTCCGATGGATACACTACTCCCAAGCGCCTGATGGATATCAAACGCATCTCTCCACTCATCGTGTCAATGGTGCGGGATGGTGCAATTTATTATTCCCTGTACGTCACAGCACATTTACTTCGTGTCCTTGTGGTGTTTACTGTTCATATATTGCTAGGATGTTCGGTGTGTTCACTCCTCAGTAACGAAGTTCGCAGCTAATAATTGTTACACCTGATCCAGCAATCTTGCTCATCACCATCCTTCTCCTTGAGACTGCACAGGGTTTCATGACGGTTGTATCCTTGCCGTACGTACTTATTTTGTTCAAACCTTGTCTGGTAGCGACGTCGACCTAATATGAATAAATAGGTGGATAATTACTGTATATTCTTTGACGGTAAGTAAATCCAACCCCACCTTGTATCTCGCTGATGATCCCACCGGAAGGCATCACGCTTGGTGCTCAATCTGCGTGAGACTGGAAGCCGTACCCTCCTTGGTACATCCAGCTTCCCGGGGCCGCAGGCCATTCTTACAGCACCAGTATTTGCTATGGGTCCTGTTGGCAAACGAGCGGTCCGGGAGACCGAGCATTTCTTGTGAAGCTCGGAGAGAAAAACATTTCTCCCGCTCAATCGGAAAGCACATGTCTGAGTTTTGGAAATGTAGCGGATTGTACTGCACTGCATTTGGTTTGGTAACATGTGTTTTGCCTAGTATCTCCGACCTGACTACTTTTTAATTTATCGTCCTACCTTGTTCTTACAGTACTTCGGGCTCACAGGCTATCATATCATGTGGGTCCTTACATCGCTCCCAAGGGCCAAGCCTATCACCAATCATCCATCAGCACCAAGAAGGGGTGGGAGTCCTCCGGTACTATGTAGTAGTGCCCCTGTTAGGCTACACCCTGTGACTAGTAATCTATCACATCTGGCATGATACCCCCAAAGTTACTATCGTGATCTAATTAGTACTTTTGAAGCTGCAGTAATTACTATTTGTTTCCGTAATGTAGCTCATGATGTCCGCGGCATCTAGAGTGCACTGGCGAACATGGTTCCTAGATAAGCACCAGTATTCGGATCCGTGTCACCACCTCAGTTTGCAATGAACAAGGGAGATCATTGACACGGGTAAGTACCATTGGCCAGCAAGACCAGGGTCAAGCTCACTTTTGGTCGAGTAACCGTAAACCTAAATTCGAACAGCTGCCAGTGGAGCCCTCTCAGCAGGGTTCAGCAGTGAGGGACAATTCGAATAAAATATTATTATTAGTTACTGTTCAGAGCTCGTCAGTCACACAAGGTGACTGAACGAATGCGGCGCACCCAACACCGTAATCACATTTTCTTACCAAAATGAACCTGGGCCCAGTTGAGTGGTGACCATCCATCGGTCAACAAGAAAAAAAACGAGACAAGATGACTCATGGTTGGGGTCATGACTCTGAATCAGCAGTGGGTCCTTGATCGCACTATTCATGTCTCGCACTGCCGCACTACCGTTGAGAAGTGCCGATCGATCCAGTGCTCGTCTTAGGATGTTTGCTTCATCAAAAAACTTGACTTGCTCAGTTCGGATGCTGAGGGACGTGAGATAGTGGGCCTTTGGATATCTGGACTTTGGTAATATTGCCTATGATTGGATGAGAGAATGTAATATAGGCGACCGGCTCCTGTGCGGCTCTCACCAAGCTGAGATGTGTTGGAGCAAAGTTCATCAATGCATCAAGTGCATCAAGTTCCGTAATGACAGGAACAGGAATGACCGCAGTGACTCGATGATCGAGGCAAAAATGGATAACGATGACACAAGAATGTTCATATCAAGCCTGAGTGCTAGGATGCTGTATCCGGGAACAATGCTCAACATCGGAGAAGATATGGTATGCCGCCGTGGATACCGCCTCGAGCGCCATGTCGAAGAGGAAGGGGATAGTCGTTGACCAGACGCAAGTAAGGATCGCAGATATCGCCGCTGTGCCTGCAGGTATTTCAGCCAACGCCGACAATGGGTTAGAGAATGCTTTACCTTAAGTACTTTCACCTCTTCTTCGTCGTCCTTACATTCCGAAGACTTCATTCACCTCTGCATCGTCGACGCTGACGTCCATCGTGTCGTCGGTCCACCTCCGGCTTCAGGCTCTACATCGAATGTCCTCTTGTTCACGCTGGTCACGGTCCTCATCCCTCCATCTGCGTACTTTTCCTTCCAACATGCCATCCACTTTGCAATTGCGTGTCTCGTTCTTCAGCTCACTACTGTGTTCGTCAGCGTCCTCGTTGGATGATGGTGTTAGTTAACTGGTTCCCTTTCTCAATGTCCAACATGATGATCCCCCCCACCCCCCCAGTACCTGCGTTTGAACACCTTGCGACAAACCCACTCCATCGCGCGCATACACTAGTACTCAGGAAGCGGCGGAGCGCAGCCACTCGTAAGCATCACCCAGTGTTCTGTACCGGTGGGAACAGGGACATGTATATTCTTGGGAATCGAAGCGAAGAATATTGCTAAATCTTCCCACGGAAAGAACCGCTTCAGGATTGCGAGGGTTTCGGGGCGTCTGCTGACAGTGGAAGGGAACGTGAGGACGGTGAGATAAGGATATACTTTGCAAAAGGCGAGGCTTTGCACGTCGGGTTGCGGAGCACGAAGGAAAGCATTGAAAATGCGAGCTGCATTGCGTACCGAATGCCTGAGGAAGTTCAAGATATACCGGGCCGTCTGGCAACACCGATGAGGTTGCAAGGGCGAGGATTTATCGTTGCCCACATCCATCCGCTTCTCTTCCAGGTCTTCCTCGGGTGGGCGGGCGCGTTTCGCTTTGCAAAGACCTAGAAGGGAACTGTCGATGCGGCACCGCATCACCCGCCCTGCGCAGGGGTTGACCACACCTCATTATGGCACCAATGTTGGTGAACGGACGTGGTCAGGGACCAGACGGAGATAGACACGAACCTTTTCACGAAATGGTAGACTGCCCGTAGCGCCTCGCTTTCAACCTCGCGACTGAGAAGGCCATGGTAGTGATGGCAAGATGAAACCGCGAGGGAGAAGGTGAATGGATTACGATTTCACAGTGGAATTGATGGAGTTGGAAGCATGGCATTCGATCCCAAAGGTGCGTGGATATTTGAGACAAGTAAATGTTGGCAGGACGAGAAGCGGAGGAGCGGTATTTGGTGATAGATGGCATACATGATGAAGTGTGGCAGTCCGATGTTAAGCTTAAGGCCAATGGGGTAGATTGGGGTAGGACGCGTTGAGTTTGCTCTTGTCAACGGAAAGTGGGCTGCGTCGAAGGGGTTTAGTAGCAGGTGCCTAAGTTGGGAGTTCTATTAACTGGTTGATGGAAAAGGCCTGACCGAAGGCTGGGGATAAGGTGCTATTCGAGGATACGACACATTGTAGCCACAACCAGCCACTGTGAACAGCTACTTGCGACTTTCGGATGGGAGGCCTCATGCTGCCGTGAAGTGGTAAGTTACTGTGGCCCGTTGCACGAAAAACACCTTGACGTCTGGTCGCCTCAATGTCAGGTTCTGGTCAGCAGCATGCCTCACCAGAAAACACTCCATGGGTAACAGTTCCATGATAAGCACTCCCAGTGTGTCGTGGTCTCCTTATCCGGTACGGACTGCGTCGAGATAGATTCGGCCTAAGCCGCGTCGACTCCGGGCCGCAGCAATCTCGTAGCATTTGTTCATCACTTCACGGGTCTGGTCTAATTACGCCGGGCACCAGAACAGCCCGAGGGACAGTCTGCCATCACGGCGTTTATCAAGTGTATATGGTACATTGCACACATTCTAGTTGTGGTCACTGGCAACCGCCGGGCCGAAGACCCTGATATGATCGGATCGATCTTCTTCGCATCATCATCCTGGAGCATGAGAAAGGTTCAGTACTGTTGCTTCTGATTCGAAGGCCGTGCACGATGCTCAGCCTTCATCTGACAGTTACTGTGGAGGCTGCGCCGCGGAACATTGGTTGGATTGGAAAGTCTACGCCCCATTATTATGTATAACTGCAAAGAGAAGAAAAGATGGTGCAACTCCATACCCACCATTTGCCCATCCGAGTCTGCTGCTTAATATCACCCCTGGAGTGGATAACGATAACGAGTTTCCTATACTACTTACCAATGCAATTGCAGATCCCACAGCTAGGTTACATCTCAGGCGCAACCTACTGCGTGGCGGGTGTCATCGTGGCGGTTACCCTACTAAATTCGGTTTTGAAGTGGTCTGATGGTCCAAACGTAAGTAGGGGAAGTTTTTGGCCGCTTTTGCTTTCTGGCTCACAATCCCGGACCAGTTGGGCAAAATCCCTACGGTTGGACCGAAATCTTGGCTGGGATCGTGGTGGGCGGGTATCAAGTTTTTGATCAATGCTACCGATGTTGTCCAAGAAGGTTACGAGAAGGTACGTTCACTGCCCGACACTTTTTCAATACTGACATTCATGATAATTACAGTACAAGGGCACTCCATTCAAGGTTTCAACATTCTATTGCTGGATGGTTATTGTAAGCGGTCGTCATTATGTGGAAGAATTTCGCAAATCTCGCGACAACGAATTGAATTTCTTGGAAGCAGCGGGCGATGTAATTATATGCTAGCCCTGCTCAGAATTAGCCTGACCGAAGGATGCAACAGATTTTGGAAGCAAAGCACACGTTAGGACACGATACTCACTATAATCCATACCATATCGCGATCCTCCGCTCGAGAATCAATCGTAATCTCGGAGCCATATATGCCAACACCAAAGATGAGATCGTCACGGCATTTGACGAGATTTTGAACCTTGAAGGTCATGGTAAGTTGAGGTTCATTGTCGCTTGGCTCAACACTTTGTGCAAACCACGAATTATTAGAGTGGAAGAGTGTCCCTACACTCAGAACCGTCCAACAGATTGTCAGCAGGACTACCAACAGAGCATTCGTTGGTCTCCCTCTATGTATGTCACCATTTCTATCTATTTCAGCTCGTTTATCTTATATCCCTTAGGCCGTGATCCCGATTGGGTGAATCTCAATATAGAGTTTACTCTAGACGTTGTCAAAGCGGCGGCTATCATCAGCTTTTTTCCTAAATTCATGGCACCGCAAGTCATAATCGCTTGCCTATTTTAATCCAAGCCCTGACCTTTCATCAGGTTTGTTGCACGATTTATGACGAATATTCCTGCAAGCACTAGTCGCGGTGTAAAGCATCTTGCTCCGATTGTGGAGGCGCGACGGAAGCAGCTTGAGGAGTACGACATCTCGTGGGTTGATAAGCCTGTGGGTTGGTTTTATTTTCGCTGTGAAGACAACTCACCTCCATCTTGATAGAATGATTTTTTGCATTGGTTAATGGAAGGATCAGAGGACTCTCAACGCCATGTAAGCAATATAACTTCGCGTGTTTTGGCCATCAACTTTGCTGCTATTCACGTAAGTACCTATTGGTCTCTTGGCTTCGATCCTAATCCAGCCTGTCCGTGTCCTAGACATCCTCAAATGTACGTTGGACGTGCTTTTCGGGAAACAAGGCCTAACAGCAAATTTCGTCAGGTTTTTACTCAAACGCTTTACAACCTGGCAGCCAATCCTCAGTACATCCAAGCTCTTCGTGACGAAGTGGAGCCGATCGTCAAGGAAGAGGGCTGGTCGAGGGCCGCCGTAGCAAAGATGTACAAGGTTGACAGCTTCATGAAAGAGACTCAACGCATGGATGGAATTGGTCTTGGTGAGTATAATGCATATTGTAGTGCAGCACAATTCATCGCATTTTTTTTTCCAGTGAACATGGTTCGAAAGACCATGAAAGACCTCACGTTTGCTGACGGAACTGTCATACCGAAAGGGGCCTTCGTTGCGATGGCTATCCAACCTATGCACCTCGACAACGACATCTACGATAATGCAGACACGTTCGATCCCTTCCGTTTTGCCAGCATGCGCACCGAAGACGGCGGAGGGAAACACCAGTTTTCCGTGACTAGCCCTGAATACCTGGCATTCGGACACGGTAGACACGCATGGTAAGAGCTCTCCCCCGTTGTCTGAGCATGGATGTGTAGCTTGTGTGTATTTGTAGTCCCGGTCGATTTTTCGCCGCGAGCACGCTTAGTACGATGCTAGCCCATCTCGTCATTTCGTACGACATCAAACTGGAGGAAAATGCAACCCGCCCGCAGAATTTGCGGATTGGTACTTCGATTGCAGCAAACCCTACCGCTCGGGTCATGATTAGGAGGAGGGTTGCTTAAAATTTCTTGGTGATTGATTGATTATAATCTATTATGTATGCGCGCTGGTATCGCATTCAGTGGTGTGTAAATTAGTAAGTATGTCAGTATGTAGGTGCAAAAGTGTTGTCGTTTATTAGAGCCATCAGGTAATTCCCTTATCTATCAGAGGGCACACATCATGCCATCAAGAGATTACTGTAATACTGCACGACCGATGGTGTGTAAGCTGTGCCCGTACGGAGTCGTGTACGTGGCCTCACGTCCTTCTCGCCCGCCGTAACTCCGCTGCTGTAGGACTCGACAAAGTACTTAGTAGTCGATTCAAAAACTCGTTACTTCCGAAGCCGCATTACTTGTTCACAGTACCAGGTTCGAGAACATGCCGACTCTCGTATCTCCGCAAGGCGCTCTCGGTAAGCATAGTAGCATGAGTTTCTGTATCCAATTGGGCTAGTCAGACACCAACATCTCTTCTCAGACATATCCAAGGGGACGAGGACAATTGCCTTTTTTGTTGCTCTTGTCGTCGTATCGCGTGTCGTCAAGCTCTTCAAAGGTATCAAGGTATGTTGTAATTTTGATAGCGAAGCTCATGTTTGGGCACAGGGACAGAGCGCTGATAATGACAACAGGCTGTCGATTCACTTCCCGGTATCCGTATCCCATTTGCTCCGTTTTCCGTTCCGGGTGGCACTCTACCCGATACATGGTGGAACCCAGGTGAGGGCAACAAACATGTCTCTCTCGCCTGTATTTTTGAAGCGACTTCCTGCTAGGTTTTACGTTCCCATGGAAATGGAGGAAGAACCGAAATAGTGCGTGATGCATTGTAGCCCCGCTGCCTAATCTGCAACAATCTTGTGCCAGTCTACCACCGCTTTGGTCGTGACACGGTGTCAATCGTATCGTTTGTCCATGGTGCTCCGATGATATTCACTCGATCCCTGGAAGTAGGAAGGCAGATTCTTTCGGGAGGGCTGGACGCGTTTGACAAGTCCCCAGCCCTTCAAGGTCCTTTCTCGTCAGTCGACAATGCATCTCCCCAGGCCTATCTCAGATCTGACTCACATCACATCACCGAATAGATTCTGGGGTCCCAATATCGTAGATGCATACGGCGACCAATGGCGAAAACACCGAAAGATTTCCACTCCTGCGTTCAACAATGACACGTACGTAGACAGAACCCGAATTCGAGTGCGAATGAGCGATGCTGAATTATCGCTGTCACCTTTTTGGAGGTACGCCAGTGTGTGGAACGCCTCGTGCAAACTCTTTGCGGAAATGGCGTCCGCGCAAGGCTGGGCCTCGAAAGACGTCATAGAGCTGCCTAGTATCGATTCGGTCACGTTCAAGGTACACACACACACCTCCTGAATCAGGGTTATTTTCAGTCGTGACTAATCAATTCATCTACCTTCATGACAGTTCTCGCTCACCATTTTTACCTCGGTTGGATTTGGAGCGCCGCTGACGTGGTCGAGGCCGCCTAGTCAAGGCGACGAACTCAGCATGCAAGAATGTCTCGACATTATCACAAGGACACTCATGTTACCTGTTGCTGCCCCATCCTGGGCATGGAAACTGCCTTTTGAATGGTCAGCCTTTCCCAAAACAATGATGAAGCAAATTTTGTTCTCTGACAATCACTGCAGGATGCAACGCACGCGTCGAGCCTACGACACCATGCGAGTATTTGTGCGGTCCCAAGTCAACACGATACGAGAGACCATCCGATCCGAGGTTGCCAATGGAGACGTTAAGCCCGGTAAAGATCTGCTCTCACTTTTGATCCATGCTTCGGAGGATGAGGGAGGCAAGAGGGGCCTCAGCGACGACGAATTGGTAAGTCGACTCCTGGCCCTGCTGTTCTATCATAGGTCAGCAAGAAATTATGGCCGGTAGGATAACATGTTTCCTTTCTTTCTTTTCGTCTTAGATTGGCGACGTGTTCTCGTTCTTGTATGCTGGTCATGGTAAGCCTACCATTTTGGTCCATCTGATTCTATTCCAATGCACGGACCTGGGGTTTAGATACGACAGCCCATGCTTTGGCAGCGACCCTTGCGTTCCTAGCTCTAGATTTCGAAATTCAAGATGAACTTGCCTCACAAGTGCGAGAGGTGACAGAAGGCAGAGCTGATGACAGCCTAGTAAGTGTTGACGCACCTCAGGTCACCGTTTGGTCTGAATCTAGCACAACAGCTCTTTGAATATTATGGCAGACTTGACAAAGTACTCGCAGCGTTCTACGAGGCCATTCGAATGTACCGTAAGTGACCCGATCAGGTCCATGAGCGATGTTCTCTGAAACTGCTGTGGATCATCGTAGCCCCCGGACCGATCGTCCCACGCGTAGCCAAGAAAGACACGGTCCTCAACGTTTCCGATACCAATGAACGACCATATACGTTATTCGTGAAAAAAGGTACCCACGTAAGTCACCCTTGGTCTGATTGCGATCATCCGTTCCATTGACGCTGATTTGGACCAACGCCAAAGGTCGTGGTTGATCTCGTCGGCATCCGTAAGTGCACAGTCACGGCACCATGATATCCTTTCGACCGATCATCACCTTGATGATCTTCTCTAGATTATCACCCACGATACTATTCCGACCCAGAGGTTTACCGACCTTCGCGATGGTACGCCAAGAAGCAGGATCAAAGTTCAGATGTACAGGAAGGCTCTGGGGACTTTACTGGGTTTAGCGTTGGTAAGTGTCTCAGGGCTGCGTACATGCACCCCATGAGTCTATCTCTATCGTTGGCACCGATTGACGTGACTCCTACCTATGAAACTCAGGTACCCGCGCCTGTATCGGCCGCAAGTACTCATCAACAGAAGCCGTGTGTTTCCTTGCGCATTTACTGCGTGACTGGCGGGTCGAACCCTTGTTTTTGGTGCGCCCGAACGGGGAGGTGGAGAGCGTGGATCAATGGCGGGAGCGTGTTTTTCAGGCGGATATGATGTTGACATTGGGTATCAAGGATCATGGTGTCCGATTCGTGCGGCGCAAGTGAGAAGGAGATGGAGGAGATGAATAACCAAAATGCCGACGAAGGCGAGGACTTGCGATCATGGGGTAGAATTAGTGTTGGATGGTCGGTCTGCTTCAAGGACGATGGATCTCTCTCCGAGTCTTGTAATTTTATTTATCTTGCTTCCGTGCCAGTACTTAGGACACACTTTCCATCACTCGACAGCGTCAACTACCACATACGGCAAGAGTGAATTCTGGAGCATGCCGGTTATATTCTGGATGATGGCTCCGGGGATCATCATCAAGGACGTATTCAAGTACGTCGCAAGAAGGAAGGTCCGGATTTTTGCTGGATGGGTCTGGACTGGATTACCCTGCAGTGGGGTAATGTGATATTTGATACTTCCGAGTCACCGCATGTGAATTCGACCTGCGATCCGTTTGAAAGAAAAACTTACTTTGCTGGGATCCTTAGTGCCAACTCGCCCTACAGCTACAGTTTGAATACACCAATTAGTCAACCCACTATTCAGATCGTAAATTATACTTAGGTGTACTACGTCTGACCCAAAAATTGATTGAACTTAAAGCACCCAGTCGTCGCATCGCACTGCGCTCAGGGAGTTGCCTTTAATTATATCGCCCCGGAATGGGTAGTATGTAGCGGTGTTCCGGTATTATCCTCGGCCTCTGCAGCCTCGTGCGCGCCCGTGGTGGGTCCCTAACACTCCACCTACATCCCATGTGCGTATCCGGTCCAATGCGGTCTCAATTCGACCATTCGACGACGTGGTGAGCGCATCCCTTCGCTCCGGTCGGACTGACTTTTCTAGACGTTTTCATTCGTCCAGTGGGTCGACATACTCCGTAGGTTGCCTGAGGTTATTGGAAGGTGGTTCGGGTGGTCCAGGTACGTCCACCATTGTGCGCTCGTACCGTTGGTGCCGACTCGCCTCGTCTCCAGCTGGCGGACTTGTTACGGTTCGTTTCGAGTCGTCGTCTGTGCCGTTCGTTGCGCCACGCATCAACGGTTCAAGTTCATAATGATATGACTTACAGTGATTGTTAACCATTTATTCATTCCACGACGCGGGGGCCGAATCCAAGTGCATCGAAGACGAAATTTGAATTTGAAGCCTGGAGATTCCCATCAAGGCTGGCTCAAAGCAATGACTCACAGCACCCAGGACGGAACTAAGAAAGAGCCCGAGAGAGACAAATGACCGATCTGACGCTGGAAGCGATGGCTCGGACCTGAGTGTGGGAGGTCACATAAACCACGGACATGCATCGCAGTACAGCCCGCTACATTTCCAAAACTCAGACATGTGTTTTCCGATTGAACGGGGGAAATGCTTTTCTCTCCAAGCTTCACAAGAGGCGGTCTCCCGGGCCGCTCGCTTGCCGAGTCCCCCACACCGCTCCCAAGGGTCAAGCTTATCACCGGTCATCGATCAGCACCGAGGGTCCTCCTGTACTGTTAGGCCACACCATGGGCTAACCAGGACTCACTGATCTGGCATGATATCCCCTGATATCCCAAAGTTCCTGACCATCGTAGTTCATCTAATTAGTACTTTTGAAGCTGCAGAAATCGCTATTTGTTTCCGAATGCAGAAGTGCCGATCCATCGATCGATCCAGTGCTCGTCTTGCCAGATGCGGCGGCAGCTCTGAGGATGAGATCCTCCGATGGCTTCAAATCAGAAAACTTGACTTGCTCAGTTCGGATGCTGAGGGACGTGAGATAGTTGCCTTTGGGCGTCTGGACTTTCAGCGACGTTACCTGTAGATGGATGAGAGAATATAAATAGGCAATTGCGCTTCCTGTGCGGCCCTCGCCGAGCTGGGATGTGTTGGAGTAAAGTCCATCAAGTTCCATGATGACAGGAACAGGGATAGCGACGGTCCCTCCGAGTAGTGACTCGATGATCGAGCCAACGATGGAAAACGAGTAGTACTGGGGTGTTGTGTCCGGGAACAATATTCAACATCGGAGTAGATGTAGTATGCCGCCGTGGATACCGTTTCGAGCGCCGTGTCGAAGAGGAAGGGGGTAGTCGTTGACCAAACGCAAGCAAGGATCGTAGGTATCGCCGCCGTGCCTGCAAGCATTTCAGCCAACACCGATGATGGGTTAGAGAATTCTTTGCCTTCAGCGCTTTCACCTCCTCCAATCCTCTTTGCCGTCCTCACCTTCCGAAGATTCACCCACCTCGGCATCATCGACGTCGATGTCCATCGTGTCGTCGGTCCACCTCCGACTTCTACGTCTGTCCTCTTGTTCACGCTCGTCACGGTCCTCGTCTCTCCATGTGCATACTTTTGCTTGCAACACGATTTACTTTGCAACCCTTGTCCGCCGCTGCACGGTCTCATTTTGCAGTTCACTACCGTGTTCATCAGCGCCATCGTCTTTGATGACGCCGTCAGTTAACTAATTCCCTTCATCAATGTCCAACACGACGATCTCCACACGACGATCTCCCCCACTCTTCCAGTACCTGCGCTTGAACACCTTGCGACCAACTCGCGCTGTCCCGCGTATACACCAGTCCTCGGGAGGTGGCGGAGCGCAGACACGTAGCCCCTGAGAAACATGTATATTCTTTGGGATCGAAGCGAAGAACGCTCCATCTCCCCACGGAATGAGATCGCGAGGGTTTGGGGGTGTTTGCTGACAGTGGTAAGGAACACGAGGAGGTGGATGGGATAGGGATTTAGGGCAGACTTTGCAAAAGGCGAGACTTCGCGCGTCGGGTTGCGGTGCCCGAAGGAAAGTATTTAAAATGCGAGCTGCATTGCGTATTTGAATGCCTGAGGAAGTTCAAGATATACCGGGCCATCTGACAACATCGGTGAGGTTGCAAAAGCGAGGATTTCTCGTTGTCCACATCTGTCCACATCTCTTCCGGGCCTTCCTCGGGTAGCGCGGGCACGTTTCGCTTTGGAAAGACCAGGAAGGGAGCTGTCAATGCAGCATCGCAGTACCCGCATCACCCGCCCTGCGCAGAACACCACCGGGTCGAACATATTCCATTCTGGCACCAATGTTGGTGACTACCAGCAAGGTCCGTTAGCGTTCTTCGGGCTTCAGCGCCTGTGATGTCAAGAACAGGTGGCACTGGAGGGTGGTCATACTGACGAACGGACGTAGTCAGGGACAGATGGAGACAGCCACGATTCGACGAACACTTTCATGAAATGCTAGACTCCCCATAGTTCCTCGCATTCAACCTCGCGACTGAGGGAGGTCATGGTGGTGAGAAACCGCGAGGGAGAAAGCGAATGGATCACGATTCCGCAGTGGAATCGATGGAGTTGGAAACATGGCGTCCGGCTCCGAAGACGTGCCGCCACGTGCGTGGATATTTGAGACAAGCGAAGGTGTGGGTGCAGGACGAGAGCGGAAAGGGTCGGAGGAGCGGTATTAGGTGTGATGGACGGCGTACACGATGAAGTATGGCAGTCCGATGTTTAAGGCCAATGGGGTAGATTGGGGTAGGACGGTGTTGAGTTTGCTCTGGTCAACGGAAAGAGACTCGTTAAAAACGTTATCGAGATGACTATGATATTGCCGTAAGCTGTGCCCATACGTCATGGAGACATAGCAACACATTGCGCTTGATTGTCCAATCATCAATGTGCGTGAGTAGAAACGAGCCGGTGGCTCGGTTTTGGGCCGTTGGCCCAAGGGGGACGCAAGGCTTTATCCTATTTTTCATGACTGTTTTGTATTTGTGGTAGCTCATGTAATAAAACACAAAGAAATTTGTTGTGCCTGGACATGGATGTTGCTGTATATTGTCACTATTGTTATGATGCTTGACTCTGAGTCACATTTGGACCTTCGGCCCAAATGGAGTGGATGCAAGGCTTCATACATTCATTCTGAAAATGTCTATTTACATGTCATACAACTATAATACAAATCAAAGCTCCAAGTTTCTAAATACTTCAGTCCAAACTACATTTGTGGTTTTGGTATTTCTTTGATCATCAGGAAAGAGAACTTTGATGTTTCTGGGATGGGTACAACGTGAAAGGGCCACATATAGTTGTCCATGAGAGAAAACAGGGCTGCTCAAGTTCAGACCAACATGCTTGACTGTTTGACCTTGAGCCTTATTGATGGTCATGGCATAGGCCAAATGTACAGGGAATTGAAAGCGACGGAATGGAACTGGGGAATCTTCCAAACCAGAGTCAAGGGCCATCCGAGGAATCAACACCACATTGTCACCACCATTTCTACCCAATATACGACACTCCAAGATTCTGCGAGTAGATCTAATCAGCCTTAAACGGGTTCCATTGTAAAGACCATGAATAGGATCCAGGTTGCGCAATAGCATGAGTGGTGCACCAACTTTTAGCTCTAGTTGATGAAGGGGAAATCCAGAGGGATTGAAAGTGTTAAGAACCTCTGGCTGGATATAGTCATATTCTTGATCAGTGACTGAATCTGCACTAAGATAGGTGAATTTCTCTTGAGGTGCAACAGAGTTGAGAATGGTGGCATTGATTTCATGGACCTGGGCATTCCTGGGATTGAGGATTGTACGATCCAGAAAGTATTGATCAGGAAGCTGCTGGTTTCCAGTAAGGAGCTGGGAATAAATGACATTGATGAGGGAAGGCATGTCATCACCACAGCGCATGTGTTCAGGAAGTATGAGATCTCCATCAGTTACACCAATGTGTAGAAGCTGCTGTGCCCATTGATCAGATTCAGGATCTTGACCAAGACGCATGTTTTGATGAAGATAGTGAACAGTCATGTTTGGCCAAAGATTGGAGTGGGTGAGAGTAGCTGGAACAATTTGTTCTCTTGATCCATGCTGAATAACAGGCAGAGTTTGTCTAAAATCTCCACTGAGCAAGACAGTGATTCCTCCAAATGGACGATCTCTATTCAGCAAGTCACGTAGAGTACGATCCACAGACTCCAGAACAAAATGGTGTTGAGAACCTGCTTCATCCCAAATAATAAGAGATGTCTGCTGAAGAAGTTGATGAATGGGGTCATCCTTCTTGATATTGCAGGTACTTTGTTCATGAATAGGAATGGGAATCTTGAAGCGTGAATGTGCTGTACGACCACCAGGAAGTAGAAGGGAGGCCAATCCAGTTGAAGCAACACAAAGGACA